>JAUELK010115506.1:0-11893 GCA_031471215.1 Gastropteron pacificum
CAATCCGCTGTCGGTGTTCTCACAAGTAGGGCGGAAACCCCAACACACATTGATATTTCGTTGTCTCTTTCGACCGCATATCAAACACATTGCAATAATGTAGACCATCAACCATATTTTTATTTTGAACTCAGATTTATAATGCAAATTGTTCACGAATCTTAGTTCTTTGTAGAGCACATTTTACCACTGAAAAAGTTTAATTTCAACACTTAAACATACTAACCCTTTGAGTCCTGTCACCCCGACCCAAAGTGGTTATTCCCAGTCAACCGGGAATTCGACCTCAGAGTCAGAGGTAGTAGGCCTATTACATTAGAGAGTGACAGTGAGTTTTGTTTTGTTTTTTTCAACTTCGACTACAGATGAATGCCATTGACATTATTGACAACGTGTGCTCTTTCAGATTGCAGATACCATGCGTGTGTTGTTTGATGCCTTCTCCACCCTGTCCAACACGTCACGGGAGATGAGGAGGAAAACCACAGTGCTAAGACAGAGTTTGGCCAAAGTGGAAAGAGCTTGCTACACCTTACAAGTCAGGGGCTCTGAGATTCCAAATCAAATGCTTGCTGATGTCTTCTCATCATCTGCTGGACCAGCAGACAACTTCATGCCAGAGGACGCTGATGATTTTATATAACTTTGCAACCCTCAGTAGCAACATGGCATTATTGTTCATGTTAGTTGACAAATTGTGTTTTTTTTAGTGGAGCGGATTGAAATACCATTTCAAAATCAAGATGGGGGAAGAGACAATAACAGAGAGTTCATAATCGTACCAATACACCCCATTATCATCTTTTTGCAATTTTTTTTTTAATGGAGAGTTCTCAAAGGAGATTGTTGTGCACATGATGATAGTCATTTAGTAATCATTTAAGTTTAAGTTAGCACTCATGCAATCTTTTTGTAAAAAAATAATAATAAGAGATGTAGGCCTACTGGTTCAAACAAACAGAACTGACAGTGCATCATGGTCTTTGATTGTTTGTTTGTGAGAATGTTATAGATGTGCTGTGTCTGTGTTCAAATTCAAACAAGGTAGACAGTGCATCATGTGTAAATAAATTATTTATGTTTTCAATAAAATGGAATAGTCCTGTAAGCTAACCATTTGTCCGTTTGTTCACTCATTTGGAATGTATTATTCTCATTGGCAGGCAATCAAAGTATATAATAGACCTACAAACAAACTGTTTAGAAAGTATACAAAAGGATTTAAATTGTGAATTTCTGTGCGACTCATTTAAGCCAACAGGTAAACTGTAGTAAAGTAGTCAAAGCCAATACCGCTACCTCAATACATCAATCAATTGATGGAACTTCAATGCCTAGTACAAATAATGCCGTTTATTATGCCTTTAGCAGTATCTCACAAGACATCCTGTAATCCCTTCTAATTATGGTCAAGTTTGTTGATGACAGGTGTATGATTGAATTTCAGTCAGACTGGTCATACCCTTAGATTCCTTCAAGACTGTCTACATGTATGTTCTTGTCTCCTCACATAATTTAAAATCCCAGCTCATGCCTTTGTGCCTTATTCAGGCATGCTCTCAGTTTGATATCAATTAAGTAATTTAAGTAATTATGAAGATTGATCGAGATGATGCTACAGTTTACAAAATATACTGTCAATTTCTGATCACACTGAAATAATGCAACAAAATTACCATACTTACATCTCAACTGAATGACCTTCCTACTTTGGCCTATTGATTTATATGCATTGGAAGTGCATGCAAGGCTATATATTGAGTAATCAGTTCGCAAATGATGCCTTTGCACTTTAGCCCAGTTCACAGACCTGCTATCTGAAGTACATGTATTTTGTTGCACACAAAAATACACAATCATTATATTCTAGCTCATTGCTACACATTGAAAACATGCATGTTAAATGAATCACTCACTGTATATGATTTCATCTCTATGGTATGAATTTGTACTTTGTCCAACATCAGGACTTTTTTTTTAATAGAAAAGAAACATGATTTACTCACTGGTACCAATCAAATGTGGGATATTGGAAGTGGAAGCAATTTAAAAACTACACAACACATGTCAAAACATCCAATGGTGGTCTCTCATCACATTCATTCTTTGTAACAATAGGAAAGAAATACAAGTCAAGTCTTTTTCTTCTTTTTTTCAATCTGAACTGTGTCTTTATTTAAAGTCCATATGATATAATTCAAAAATGCTCTTTTCTTACATCATACACTGACATTTACTTGAGGAGAACATGTACTTCACATCAGTACCAAATCAGGTTTCATAAGCTCCAAAGATTTGTGTACACATTGAAAAGGAAAAATGCTCTTACCTTATCTTACATGTACTTTTTGTCAGCATCAATCATTTTTTTTAAAAGATACACGTACATGTGTAGATAATATCGGAGTTCGAATTTAAATTCATGTGACTGAGATTGTTTTGTTATGAAATGTGATGTATTAAATTCCACATTATGAAATAATTGTAACTACACAATCTTCAAGTCAACCTTGTCATCTTAGCTAACAGATTATCTTATTCTTATTTCTTTTATCAGTCACAAGCCATTGCCTTGTGTAGTAAATTGTTTTCACATAAGGAATGTTGTTGATTAAGGCTTATTTGAATACAGCTACAGTACCGGTAATCAAAACAAAAGCAGATTGTAGGCCAACAACAACAAAATCAAATTGGATCTAGGAATCAAGCCTCTTGTTCTTGATAAAGTTTCAATGAATTACAGATGAGATGTAGAGAACAAGAGTAATTCAAGAAGAACAAAGAAAAAAAGCACTACATTGTACACAATTACATATTGCCACTGTTTTAATATTATTAGTAAATTATGATGAATGATGCCATCCTCTTGAGATATAACAAACAGGTACATCATGTACAATTATTTTTCTTATCAACCAGGTAAGGCTACAATTCCAGCAAGCCTTTGACTTTGAGTGAGAATGTGTACTGAACACTTTCATGTTTGTTTTTTTTTTGATGGCACAGTTCCCCACCGTGTGTCAAAAAGACTGGCATGAGGGAGTGGTTAGAAGAACACAAAATCTACACTGAGTTTTGTTTGGGTTCATGCATATAATCTCCACATGTATATCAGCCAATCAGTGTCAATATCTTTACTGAACATGGCTCTAGTTGTAAGCTGAAAATGCAAAGCAACACATAAGCTGTAGTAAACTAAGACATGCAGACATCAGTATCATATGAACATCATAATGACAGAGAAAAAGGAAATCTGGTTCTTGTACGAGGAGAGGAGTACCAGTGGACAATAGTTCATGTACCGTAATTTCCAGACTATATAATAAGCCACTACCTTTTCCATCAGCACAGGCTCTATGCCTTTTTATACACAGGATTTTTCATGAAATATCACACTCACTTGTACCAGTAGTTGAATTTACTCATCATAGTCATAGTCAAAGACTATGCCTAAACACAAATGAGCGGGTTAGTTATTGATGAATATAATAATAAACATTGAAAGGTGTACTGCAAACATTTGTTTGTATCTACACATTAATTAAACAGGGGTCTTTTGATTAATAATTAAACAAATAAATTGTTGGTACATAATCTAGTGCTGCTTGTTATCCGGTGTGGCTTATACTAGGACAAATCCTTGGGGGGAGGGGCTTTTATACTGGTGTGCCTTATAGTTTGAAAATTACGATACAAGTACAATTTATTCAAGGCATGAGGCAGTTCACATGGCAAATCAAGAGGAAATTGAATTTGTCAGCAGAATAGATCTAGACTTATCATCATTGATCACATGGATCTTCAATCAATCAAAACAAACGATTCCACACTGCGATAGGACTATCCAGACCACTTTCAAACTGTTGTTTTGCTTCGATTAGACATGGGAATAGATATTGATACATGTACTACTCATCCATGTCTCTGCCCTCTGATGATAAAAATTCACATTATACTTTGTATAACAAAAACAACATTTTACAGGAGAAGAGATTCACTGATATTTGTCATCTTGAAAAAAGTAATTTAAGAAACAATGTTGCTTCTTTAATCACACAGCTATTTGACAAGACCAAAATAGTAAAGATTACGAATCTTCAAAAAAAAGTGAGCTTTATGATACGTTTTATCATCACAGGGCAGCCCTTCTGTAGAGAGAAAAAGTGTAGTCAAGTGAGAAGAAATAAAGAAAAAAATGGATGGGGATATAGATCCATTTCAAAAGTTGAAGGATAAAGATTTTGACTAGAGGATGGTTCAAAAGGTGTCAAGAACTATGAATACATGTACAATGGCACAAGACAAGAACACACTTCAAACATTTTCCCACAAAGGACTTCTTCCTGTTTCGTGTAGTCTATTTGTAATGGGCTTCTGATTTCGTTATCTCACACTCACAGGATATATATATATACCACAAAATATGCCATGCATGCCAATGTAGTTTTATGAAAATGAAGAGAAATACTCAGTTATTAGATTTTCTAATTTTTACCTAAAGATCCTATTACATAATTAAAACTTTGCAATGACATGACAAAAACACTTGGTATGGTATACATTATAATGGTATACATTATTATTAGAATTTAAAGGCACATTGCATTGAATGGAATAAGTGCAACAATAACCCTAGTAAGTAAAGTATACTTCGATTACAGAATGTGCATTGTAAGGTTGATGACTCATCCTTGGTTGTCACTATTGCTGATGATGGATTGGTTCTGGCTACAGTCTCACATTCAAGGTTTGCCTATACAAACAGAGCATGAGCAAGTATGACAATGTCAATTAAAATACAACTACAACTATGAAATATCAGAATTTGTTTGTTACTTTTAATTTTAGAAAATGACAGGACTACTGGTTCTTTGTCCTTTAAAACTTTAAATGTTAACTTTCTTCCGTTAAAATGTGTAGCATTAGTATTAAAATTAGTATAAAACAAGCCTACCTAACTTCACCAGACTGAATCAGAAAGTACTGTAAACCAAAATTAGCCTATCATATCTGAATAATCAAATTATCACAAAATTGAAGAAGGCAAGTCTAACTACAACTACCATAAATAAAGAATAAAGGACATTACTTACAAATCAATTCATTGTATCTTTTTCTTTCCTTCTAATAATAATACAGTACACAGTGAACATTCATGTGTTCATGAATAGATGAGTCCTGGACTATCCATCCAATACATTACATTACTTCAGTGTATGCTAACAAATTTAAGTTACAGTGACTAATGATATTGACAATGTTCAATTTGGTGATGTATCAGTATCACCAACAAAGTAGACTAGTTATACACAATTATAGCTACATTCAACCATTCATCAATCACCAGGTTCATCAACAGAAGTCTAGAAACAAACAGAAACAGTTATAGAATAGTAAGCCAATAACTGTACCGGTATTATTATTATACATATGTGTGTATGAGTATGTTGCCATCCCTTGCTCATTTCAGCTTCAGCACTTGCATTCTCAAAGTTATCTTGACACAAAAGACACTCCGGAAATTTGAGAAATGACAGAAATTTTTGTCCACACAGTCCTGTTGTACAAAACTGCAACTACATCTACATGACATTTATCAAACACAACATACTAACACAGAAACATTCCATCATGAGTAAACTGTAGAATACACAACAGCAAATACAACAATGAAATATGCTGAACAAATAGGATACACCTTACACAATAACCGCCCTGATGAATAATATCTGTATTATATTGCTGTTTCCAATTTGTTCAAAATTCAAAACTTTGTAATCAGTTGCAAGATCTACTAGAACTAGAAGCATCGATTTGATTTAAAATGTTGGTAGTAAAACACTAGTACTAGTAGTACGGATATTTCATCATACTGTTACTGTATATATGACATAGACATCATTAGCTAATTTGTTTCTTTTGTCACAAAATAATTCCTATACTATAATGATGTAATATTGTCTGTTGATGTAAATGTTCAAAATAAATGAATGATCCTTTAAACTGAGTCAGTATCTCTATAATAATAGGGTAATACAAAGTAAAAACAACAACAATATCCTGTATCAAAACATACTAACAATAACATGTTTAAAAAAGCAGTTCATTTCTTTTAGATGATCTTCACAGTATTTTTCATAGTTTGCACATAACATAATACAATAGTGATGCACAGCTTTATTTACTCAGATCACAACCATTCATATTATTATTGCAACCAACAATTACAATTCTGTTAAATGTTTTTTTTCTTTTAATTTCAATTTTCCAGTCTGCAGATTCAACATAGCCTGCATGTCATTCATACTGACTACTGGACAATTTGGCTGCAAAATTTTCTTTGCAATAATATGACTAGCTGACTCTTGCCATCCTTTTATTTTTCTTGACGATCGTTACGCTGTAGTTAGGATGTAAAGATCACAATGGCATGGTGGAGTCTTCAACTGAAGCAGGTGACATGTTGACTCATTATACTACATCATGTACATTTTTCAGCTTTTGAAAAGACAATAATGTTAATCATCATGACTTCAATATTATCAACGTAAACATAATATCATTGATCAAAAGAACATGGAAAGTACAACAAATGTACAAAGAAAATGCGTAGCTTCAAAAAGATCACATCATAAAATATATGAGACGAGACAGCAGAACAGTTCAACCTAGAAATTGACATTCTACTTCTTCTACCCTCTCAAAACATCTGTATCCATACTATCATCAGTATGGTTACAATATTTGGTGCACTAAAATGAAAATACTTACTTACATCACAATGTGTCAACGTGCATAGAGAGAGGTTTGAAACATTGTAAAAGGAAGAAAAAAAATGTGTATGCACAAAAGTGAAAATAATTTTACAAATGAATCCGGTTTTGCCTCAATCACTTCAAACAAGAACTTTGTAAAGGGGAAACAACATAACATGCCTCTAACAAAGTAGCGTAGTAATTTGTTGGAGCTCATTCAGTTGTGATGCTCACTTCATGCACTTCAAGTTCACGGATTTGTTTTTATAAGAAGACGAAGATGGTGTCCACTATCATATGTGTAACCTTTTGTAGTTTTTCCCATGAAAGCAGAAATTAAATGAAAAAGGATTTTCAAAATGAAAACTTTATATGATCCCCTGCCACAAAAAAACAAAACAGAATATAGTGACTTCACAATCACATGAAATTCTTAGAACTGTAATGATCAACTGGGTAGGCTTATTGTTTGTACATGACAAAATGTTAGAAACCAGGACAAACAACAAAGTACATGAAACATGTATGGTGGTGAATATTCCCTGATGGCAATGAGGTAATAAAAGCAAGTAAAATGTAATGTAAGCCCCTACATTGTAAGGTTGTGAGGATGAAGTTCAGCAGAATGTTACAAAGCGGATCTTTTATCATGCTTTATTAATTCAACAATAAATTATGATTGCAATATAAGCTCAGCCTAATAGAATGCACACATCATCAGTTAAGCCTACTCCAATTAAGGAAACATCATGTCATGTACAGGAGTTGTTTCAAAAGTACAAATTTCCATTTCGGAGAGTAGAATACAAAACCAAAAGTACACACACAGAAAATCAAGTGCCATTTCCAGCAGCAATCACACCAAATATCTATTTTGGAACAGGCATGCTGGGACTCTAAGTAGACTGAACAAGGTGAGCCTATAAATCATCTATATAATATAAGGGGGTGTTCTTCACTCATGGCTTTCAAACATAATTCACAGAGGATTGACACTTATAAGTATGTCTTCAAATAAAGTCATGATTATCATGAGATGAGAGGTAGGAAAATACTAAAGCAGACAGACGTCAGAAGTCTTGATACAAAACTTCAGGAGGGTTAACCAACTTTAGTATTCAGCAGACGCAAGAGGTCTGATGTAAAAGCAACATTTGGATCATCAAAATGCCGTACTCTGACTTTCTGCTTGTAGTGATAAGCCTGCAAAAATTGTTTCAAGCTGTTAGGAAGAGGCAAGATTCGAATTTTGTCATAGGTGATCTTATCACAAATGACTGCTCGACAAATGTGCTGAAGAGAGAATGTAATGTTTCTTGCTAAAGGGCGGGTGAGCATGGGTTCAAAGAACATGCAACAGCTGGCATCTTTGTAGTGGTCCATGAGTTCACACACTGAACTAGCAGAGAACACAGCAGGGTCCAGGGCATCAAAGCTGAAGCGGTGATTCCACTGCTCCACTCTCGCATGAAGGCATCGGTTGTAGCGCCGGAAGCTGACTGAGAATAAAAAATCTTCCTGAGCACTGTCCCTGAGTAGAAATGTACCCTCTGGCTTGTTGTCAAGCAGTCGTTCAGCCTCGAAGCGGTCCATGATGCCCCAGTAAAAAGGGCAAGACATAATCTCCACTAGATGTGGCACCAAACAGTGGATGTAGTCCACCTGGGTATGGACACATGGTGCATCAGATGAAGATCCAGGGGACGGGCTGGCAATTCCAGGCATGGTGATGCTAGGCACAACAGGAGGTCGAGCTGCTTCCCCTTGCCAACGCCACATCAGACTGTTCACCAACAGAGAGTAGTCCTCTATGGGAGAGTCAGGCGAGTCGGCAGAGTCTGCAGAATTCAGCCTGCTCCTCTGTCGAAGAATGTCCAACATAGAACCTGTCATCCCTAGATTAGGTCTCAGAGCTCTTGTGTTCATAGTAATCCCAGTGGCCATTTCCTCTGCCCTCTCTCTCAGCCTGATCTCATCAATCCCTTCCACAGGATACAAACGGTCAAAGTCGTTGATCTGAGAGAGGTCAATGAGTGGGACACCTGTGGAATGAGTCCTGACCCGAGGCGACCTTCGACCTGACCCAGGTGACCCTGTGGAATGGTAAGCCCCAGCACAGCCAGTATGGTGAGACATATCACAGCGATGGTTGACAGAGCGAGACTGAGACATACGTCCCCGTGGGCTCCATCGCCCTCTGAAACGAAGACTCCAGAATTTTTTCTTGGGACTGTGCTTGTCTTTCTTTTTTGACTTGCAGCGTATCACATTGTGAGGAGACTCAGCATCATGAAGTAATCCAGATCTGTGAGAACTTGGTATAGAAGAAGCTCCATTGCTGCTTTGGGACGGGTCTTCACCATCTGATGATTCATTGCACTCAATGGAGGAGCCCTTACCAGATGATACCCCTTCCTTCAGTTCTAGGCCATCAACCAAACTCACTAGGGACAATTCACTTCCACAGCAGAAGAATGGTTTAACGGGAGAACGCTGGTGTTTTGTTGGCTGCCCCTGCAAAGATTGTGACAGGGTTTTTTTGGCAGTATTTGTTGGCTTTTTTGATGAATCAGATAGGGACCCCTTCCCATCAGATGCTATTGAAGAGCTCTGAGAATTTCCACTCTCGTTTCGACTTCTAGTAGGGGATGCCTGAGTATTACATTGGGTAGGCGGAGAGGAAGCACTGCTTTCTAATAATGCTTCACGCATTTCTGCATTGTCTGAGAAACAAACAAAAAAACAAAGTGATTGGTGGAATGTTGAATAGTGCATTATGTACTGATTCTTAAGAGGAGGTAGCGAAATTGTTTAGATAGAGCCACACCATCTCTTCAGAGGGACCTATCCGAATCCCCTTTTTCAAAAACTAAGTATTACCTGTGCTTGGATACAACCGGCGGCTCGTTAGCACAGTAGGTAGAGTGTTCAGCCAACACCAAGATGTCGACCACGGGGTCGCAGATTTGAACTCACCCTGTGCTAGCTCAAACGTGGTGTTCACTTTGAGTGGGTTTTTTAGCTCCTGGTCTCCGTGATAGGTGGGACCGAGCACCTAGTCTTCTCGGATAAAAGGCCATAAACTCAGAGGTCCCGTGTGCACGTTAAAGATCCCTTAGCAGTTTGAAATCGATGAAGAGTAGGCCAGTCATGGCCGCTGTCCAGGCAAAAATTTGAAACTTAACCCCCTAACCCCCCCCCCCCCCCCAGTTGACAGAATAACCAGCTTGTTGATTGTGGTCACTTAACGACGGAAGAAGAAGAACTAGGCAAGGAAAGGCCTATATTTGGATACAGTACAATAGGAGAGATCAAAGCAAGCAAGCAAGTCAAGGTCAAGGTGTATACTGGTACTTGGGGGGAAAAGGTTTGGGGTGGAGGCTGTAGAGGCGGTGGTTGGCTGGTCCCTTAACCTAAAATATGATTTTTCGATGCATTGTCGGATTATCGAGAGGTGAGCTCCAATAGTGGTGATGATAGTGATAGATAGTGATAGTTGTCACTCAGTACCGTAACTTCAGACAAACCCGGTACTGCGCTTGCTCGAAAAAAACAAAAACATTTGCACAATAGAGAAGCGGTTCTGAGCCCATTGTAACTAAATGGACACACATACATATCCCCATTCAAACGTCATGTTATTATTAGCATTATAGCAATTCGACAGTGTGACATACAGCGTCACCAATGTAAACAATGTGACTCGGAAGTAGTTACAGTATTAAGGGAGAAGATCTGGCTTTAAATTCAAAAGTTTGCCTCTTATTTATATAGATTCCACAAACTCATAACTGTTGTGTGCTTTGTTGTGTCGTTATACACCGAGCTTCCTTTCTTCCCTTCCTCTTCTTGTGAGTCCTAACCTAAGCCTAAGTCCTACAAACGACTCCATAACGACTTTATTTTCTCCTATTCTGGCCTTGGAGTTCAATTTTTCTTTACAGCTGTCGATCAATAGTAACAAATGATACACTAAATCTTTCTTTATAGAACATCAAAAATCTTACCATCCCTATTTCCATCGCCGTTATTTTCAACGTCAACAGTGACGATTTCTGAATTCCTGTCGGCCATGATAACGGCCGTGCACTGCCTCCTGCCGCCTGCCGCGACTGCCTTTGCCTAGCCTCCCCTCTCACTCTCAGGTCTTGTCAGTGTTCGTTCAGTAGGCTAGGCTAGTAGGTCTAGAGCATAGAGATGCTCTATACCTATACTATAAGTATAGAGTACATCTATGGTCTAGAGAGAGTATGCCCGTTCAGTGTTGTTGTTGATTGATACACGGCTGTACCGTGGAATTTCCAGATTTTTATGCAAACTAAATGGCAAAAAAATTGAATAATATTATGTCATGTACCAGTGCATAATGAGATACATGCTATTAGGTATTAGCTGTATCTATATGGCTACTCTTGTATTATGCTGAGCTTTAGAGACTCCCACACTCTCTGGCCTCGGCCCAGACCTATCAGTAACAACTTTGATTTAATATATTACATCGGCGAGAAAGTAACACTATGACTATGATGAATCTAGCACAGATCATGTTTCAGACGTTAATTTTTACGGCTAATTTGTATCTAGATATCAAACAAGCCGACTTGAAGTGCTTTATTTTGTGTACTTCAAAATCAGATTTTATCAGATGGACGGCCTACTATCGGTAGGCCTTGCTTCTTTGTGTCCAGTGTTGTCGCAAAGAACATTAATTAAACATTGCTTTTTCACTGCCTTGGAAAAGAGTGAAGCTTCATAATTTCTTGTGAATCGATTTTACAAACTCATGAACTGAAAATATTCAGACGTTCTCGCCAAATATTATATCTAGTAACCTATCTCTTAGTCTTAGGTTATCCAGAGAGATTATAGCTTATTGTATGTGGGTATGTGGGTCATCACTGGGGGTAGGGGATTTTAGCTCAGCAGATACCCAATCTGGTCAAAGGGAACGAGAAAACTTGAGTTTGTTTGCCTCGTCAGGATGCCTTCTCTACCTACCTAGGCCAAAGAGTGTATTATTATAATGAGTGCGTGGGTGGATACTCTCTCTCTCTCTCTCTCCTCTCTCTCTCTCTCTCTCTCTCTCTCTCTCCTCTCTCTCTCTCTCTCTCTCTCTCTCTCTCTCTCTCTCTCTCTCT
>JAUELK010115616.1:0-11889 GCA_031471215.1 Gastropteron pacificum
CACATCACAAACATTGAACACAAGTACAGGCAGCCTGTGACGCGCAGAAACATGCCTATAGCCGGGTACCCCTTTTACACCTGGGTGGGGAAAGGATATGGTAAAAAACCTTTCCCAAAAGTTTACGGAGCTCACCCCAGTCGGGGCTCGAACCAGATGTCTTTGGATCCCAAGTCTGGCACGCTGCCGACTGAGCTAATCCGCCACTAATGTAAATGATTTAGTATGAGAAGTAGAAAATATAATGATAGAAAATAAAAGAAGAACAGTAAATGATATCCAACGATAATGCATGTATATGTACATTCATTTTTTTAAACAAATTTTGGTTTGAGTTGGGGGTTGAACGATGTCTCTGAAATTAATAAACCTTTATTCAATACGTTTACTTAGAGTAGTTTACAACACAGAAGATAGAGATAAATAAGAAACTAATACAATACGTTTACTTAGAGTAGTTTACAACACAGAAGATAGAGATAAATAAGAAACTAATAAAATGAAGAAAAAAAAGGCGTGCTCTTCTCTCCGTACCTGACACAGGAAGTTGTGTTTGGGGTCGTGGTGCAGAGGTGAGATGGTGCCGGCCGGGCCAAACCAGGCGTTGGTGTCCACGTCCTCCTCTTCCCCCAGACAACAGTACACAGGTACGCTGATGTCATCTCTCAGCTCCCACACCTGGCGGGGAGGGAAACACAAAGGACTTTCTTTTCTTTCTTTCTTTGCATTTTCGCCTTTACTTGATTAGCTCAACAAGGCGTTACAATATCATAATGGGAATAAGAAAGTAAATACATGTAATTCATTTACAAACATGATGTAAAATACATAATTACTGTAACTATGCATTAAAAATGAAATTTCAGACCTTCTCCAGACCCCACCAGATTCCATTTCTTGGCTAAAAATAAAATTTTGAAGAGATTTGACAGAGAGAACCAAAAGTAAACTAAAATCAAGTTTGATAGAGTATGACTGATTTTTGCACCCAAAGGCGAATTGTCCTCAGAAGGGATGACAAAAGTGGGGCCAATACAAAATGGTGCTCCATTATAGTCCCAGTGTACAAACTGACCTGGTCAAAGAGCTGATGCTGGGCCAGGTAGACTTTGTCTGTGACTTGTGGCTTCTCGATGTATTCCTCTATCATGTCTGAGATGGTCATCAGCTTCTGAGTCCACGAGTCCTCTGTATACCTGACAGTACACAAGGTGAGATACAATGATAACCTGATTTATTGCCCACGTGCTGTGGTAAACTTTGTGAAATCTTTCACATAAGTTCAAGCAGCGGGGCTACAAAACATAATGCCACAATCACCTGGTTCAGTCTTAAATAATGGCTGTAATCATAAATGTCCCAAACGTTGCATTAATATAGTAGGCGGTACAAACTCAATGACTGCATTTCACAATTGTATGAACAGGGGCCAATTTGAAGGCCCTCCAGTCCCAGGTTGCAGAGCTAGACTACCATGGCTCTGTAGGTCTATTTAGACCACTTGAAGAACGAATAGCTCATAACTTGTGCCTGACTGCAACAACAACCTGATGTATAGCAGGGATTGCGGGACCAAAGCAAAATCCCTGTTCTGTCAGATCCATGTTACAACAGACATCAGGGGAGATAAGGACAGATTGAAGAAGTCTTGTCCTTTTTGTCTTCTCTCTGACACTTTCAGTCGGCACAGGAACGCAGGCCAATAATAATGTGTGGCGACCAGGGTTTGAATCCGAATGAGGACACTTTGAACATAGGTCGTGTGGGCAGTTTTCGTGGCTGTCCTTTATGAGACAGACTTTTAAATGTGGGTCCGACCTGTTATATGATCTAAAAAGTGTCACTAGGATTGTAAAACTCAAGTAGATTCTAAATCAAAAGATAAACGAGAAGGGAAACACCAATCATTACCTGGTCCCAATCTCCACCGGCACTGTCCGGCAGCCCGCCACAGACCTCAGGTAATCCAGCGACCACTTGCTTAGAGCCGGCCAATAGCCTATGGCGTCTGTGATGATGACAGGGTGGCCACAGTCCATGAACATTGCCTGAAACATTTCCACGCTGGGACACGAGCACCGAGGGATCTCGCGCAATGTTTGCGAGGGGAGACGAGGGGGGAGGGGGATGCTAGGGTTCTCGATTTTGTCAGATTTCTTCTCACTGTCTTTGTCATCTATATCATCTCTGGCGTCTTTGTCCTTGCAACCATTAGCCCCTTGAACTGTTGCAGTGTCACTATCAGGAACGACTTGATTTTCCACACTGTCTCCAGACACTTTATCACCACCTTCCTTGGTTTCAGACTCAATATCCGTTTTGGCTTTCTTTCTATCGGGCCCGTCTGTAGATTTGACAGCGGCACTTTTTGCGTCCGACGAAGATTCTTGTGACACGCTGGCCCTTCTCCAGGCTCCGAGAATGCCGAAAGCAATTTGGAACTCCCTGGACATGCGGGCTAGGATGTTGTTGCAGACAGGCGACCCCATGAGTAGGCCCATGTCACAGGCACGCAGGATGCTCATGTGGTCGATGTTTCTCTCTATGTCCGACATCAATGCACTGAGGCAGAGAGCTGTGCGGGTTGGGGCGACAGGATAAAAAGAAATTTGTGGATTTGTGGAGAATTGGTCTTTTTAAACAAAAAACAATTGTGCGTTATTTTCTAGCTATAGACAAACATGAGGTAGAAATAATAATGACAAACTTGTAAAGTAATGCAGAAAGTATGCATTACCTAAAATATCTTTGCCTAGCTGTTATAATAATAAAATTGCAAAAGTGCTTTTGAAAGTGCTGAACGATTAAAAGTTGTATCAAAGTGTGTAAGGAACAAATCTAAGGAGGCGGGGGAATGAAGAGGACAAAAACATGACAAAGAAAACAAGAAGAAGAACAATGACGCCAACATCTAAGAAATAGAAGGCGGAGACACGTTTAAAGCGATACCTTAGAGTACATCATTATCATACCTTTGACCACAGAGGCTACAGTATAAGCTTCCCTCCAGCAACCAAGGACTTCTGACCAGTGTCCAGTGTTGAGCTCCTCCCAGATCTTGTCAATCAGAGGCCCACACAGATCCAGGCCCTGGGCATACTTGTCCTGGTACAGACAGTCCACTGACTCTCGCAGCTTGGCCAGCACTGCGGCATTCTGTGCGGAGATAAATTTGAAATCGTGAAAAAGTCTGAAAAGTAGTTGCAGGCATCATTGGCCTAAAATATCCGACACATGGTGCACAGACAGTGAGCCCGGAAATCTTTTGGGCCATGCTGTGAAGCTTTTAAACTGAACAGTCTAAGCCTGCGCCTTATGTGCCTCATTGCACAGAGAGATTTACGGTTACGGTAAGGTCTAACATGTTTTGAAAAGGAAACAAATAGCAAGCAAATAATACAACATTCACGTCTCACAGACAAACACTCCACTCACTGGCAAAACATCCACAATGGTGTTGTTGAGGAATTCTTCCTTTGACTCGGGCAGGACCTGTATACAGCCTTTCTTCACCTGACTTTTACTTTTGGAAGACATCTCTGGCTCTACAGTTGTTGTAGCTGTTGTACTAGTGTCTCCTCTGCTTGCCTTGTCCTGCATTTCAACACTTGGAGAGTCCATGCTAACCTGAGGATGTAGTAAAATGACTCATTTACAAAAAGTAATCATAAACTCTATAGATTATAGAGATACAGATACCACCCACTTCGTTGCCTCTTGCATCGTTGGTGTACTTTTTTTGTATTTCTTTGGATCACAGAGTTGCAAAACAATCTTCATATATACTAAAAACAACAGTTGGACAAGTAGGCCTTAAAGCATATTATAACTTTACACGCAAAGTATCAGTAAGTATAAATAACACGAGAAACTAACAAGGAAAATACAAAGTATACAAATAAAAGGCAAAAACACATTCACAAAACGTGCATTCAACACAGACAAAATATATGCACTATAAAATTAAAAGACAAATTGGAAAAAAAATGCATACAACATGTACATGTCTACAAACGTCTGCGCGTATACGCATACACACATATATATACATCCAAAACATTGGTACATCTCAATCAGAGTCAGAGATATCGATCTATTTTTATTCTTGTCATCGTTAAATGTTCTTTTGTGTTTTACGCTTTTAAAACCATTCAGTGGTTTTGGTACCCTCCGGTTCTTGTTCTTCCTCCTCACGGAGTCGCACTGTTAGGCTCAGCATCTAAGCAGGCCAAAAAGCATCTGATCTGAAGCCTACCCATGATTACGACTTTTGTGTCAGAGCTATAATAGTACTCCTTTCCTACTCTACAACATGTACTTAAATTGCCAGTGGCTTGACTCATTGACTGCCTTTCCCAGCCCGGCTTACAGACTTTTAATATAACTCAGCTTCAAACTAATCAAACATGATTCGATTAGCGTAAAACTTGTTGATGTGGAATCTTTGATCTTTTTACTTTTCGAATGACAAAACAAACAATGTCGAACAAAATACAAATGAATGAATGAATGTTGAACCTGAAATGAAACAGATTAATTTGCAATGACTCTGACTACACTATATTTACAATACACTGAAAATCTAGTATCTAGACTAGATTAGAATCTAGATCTAGGCCTAGCCTGGAGATCTATCACACTCACCTCTGCTTGTCGTTCCGTTCGGCGATCCTTTTGACTTGGATTTTGATGTTCTCTTCTTCTCTTCTTCTTCCGCAAAGTCGCAGCCTCGAAACTCGAAGTTGAGGATCGACGCGTCTGTACTAAGTGGCCACAATCAACAGCGAGTATTCACACAACAGCATAGACTTTAGATCTAGATCTAGAATCCATCTAGAAAAAGAAAGGTGGATCTAGAGTCTGATCCAAGAAGTAGAGTCTAGCCTAGTTAGATTCAGAAAGTCTGAGAATATTGAATCACAGAGAAAGGTCAAAATGAAAACATAATAACAAACACAAACAGTTGAGAGTCACCTCCCTTTACTTTGACGATTTTTCTGTTTTTAGAGATTACAAATTGAGACAGGAAGTGCTGACTGCCCCTGCGTGCAACCATAGTGATGGTAAATAGCAACACGAACTTTCTCTCCAACTTCTGACTTATGTGAGGAAATCTCGAACTCCTCCATCTCTACATTTTCAGATTCGTAGTAGTCAAGTTGATCAAACAACAGCAAAATGGAGTCTGAGAGTCTACATTTATCCATTGACTACATTGGAAGCAGCGGTGTTGTTCTCAGCCCCGAAAATAAGGCTGCACTCCAGACTTCTCTCGTCATCCTCCAAAATGAAAATAAATTCAGCAGAGTGTATTTCTGGGGCAAAATTTTGGGCGTGAAAGATGACTACTTCCTTGCACAAGGAGTTTACAAAGATGAATTTGCCGGTAGAAAAACATTTTACAGGTGAGAATGCTTGCTATATCTAGAGCTATCGTCAATGAATGGCCACAGCAACACAACAGAAAAAATACTTTTAACAAGTCTGGTTATCCATCCTCCTTTTCTCAGTCTTCATTACTCTAGACCAATATATTTCCAAAACTGGTTGCCTGGCCAAGAAAGGTACTGATACACACAAAGTCAGAAAATGTGTTATTTAGATCTAAGAGCTTTGATATAGGATAGGCCTACACTGGTACTGGTAGTCAAAGAATAAAAAAGGCTTGCTTTGGTGGAGGGAATGTCAATGCCTATTGTCTATTCTATGTCATGTCTCAAATGTTGTATCCTCTACAGGGTTCACAAACATACAACAGTTAACCTCTATCTAGATCTAGTCCCATTCTAATGCTTGGATCTTCTCCAAGAAGAACATATCAGAAAACACAATGTCCTTTCTTCTAGAGTGGGTAATCGGTAATGATGTTGATGGGGATCATGTACAGGCCTACTGCCTTGTTAATGTTGTGGTATAATATTGGTCAATACCTGTAAGCTGTGGATTGTGAGTTCAGATAACTAGGCCTAGCTTATAGAATCAAACCTTAAACATGTGTGACTTAAGCCTACACCACTCGTTGGCCTGCTTAGTAAGGACATCATGGTATGTTGTTCATGAGTTGTATGGGTTCTGTTTCAACCAAGTATGGTATACCTTCTTATTCTTCCGTTAAATGACCACAATCAACAAGCTGACTATTCTGTCACTGTGGGGTGAGGTGTGTATGGGGGTGATAGGGTTTTAATTTCGAATTTTGCCTGGACAGCCACCATAACTGGCCTACTCTTCATCGATTTCAAACTGCTAAGGAATCTTTAACGTACACTTGGGATCTCTGAGTTTATCGTCCTTATCCGAGAAGACTAGGTGCTTGGTCCCACCTATCAAGGAGACCGGGGGCTGAAAAAAACACTCAAAGTGAGCACCAACCTGGTCGACAACTTGGTGTTGGCTGAACGCTTTACCTACTGTGCTAACGAGGCCCTAGCAGTGATGATAAAAATAGATTCAAAATTGTGGTAAAAGTAACATTAATTGTTATCAGTAGGTATACTTTATCTGTTTCCCAGCAAAGACTGCATCCACTGGGGAATGCTGCCTCCAGCCACTGCTGAGATGAAAGAGAAGTCCAAATTGGCTAAGGGTCGTTTCACTGGTGACCCATCCTATGAGTTTGAACATGTGGAGACCAGGAGGATTGGAGAAGGAGAGGAGGCCACAGAGGAGGAGGAAACAGTGAGTTTTGTGAATTGCCATAATGAATTGTTGATCAATATGTGATTGATGTGGCTATGAAAGTCTTTTTTGTTCTTCTTTTTTTCGTTTGGCAAGTGGCATTAGTGTGCCAATTGAGAGTTGGAGAATTACAATCTATTAATTTATGCAAGCTGCAAAATTAACACAGCTTATTTGACCTAGGACTAGGAGTATTAAAAACAAGAGAGAATACCATGAATATCATAGTGATTTTACAAATTGAAAACTTTCCATGAAAATATTTCCATTTCAAGATGCCGTTGTTTTGCTTAGTTTATGTTAATTATTCTGTGTTGTTGATGTTTTATTCTATGACAGTTTGTCTTGAAGTTATACATCATTTTGTGTCAGAAATGAATGACTGATGTTTAGGGAACTGAAAACATTATCTTGTGTGCATCTGTACTTCAGTTCTCTAGTTATGAAGTTGAACATGTTAAGGTAAGACATTGTCGGAACACTACAAATACTTCTTGTTGGACATCACAATCTATTATTTGTAGTGTGAGAAAGTAGCTCCACAATTCATGTTGTACGTACCAGTACTACTTCAGATGCACAGTTTTTGTATTCAGTTTAAATAATAGGCCTAGTGTTCACAGCTTTTTAAGTGTCACACCGTACAAACACACAGCATGTATTCACCAGTTATGATGACTGAATATTGTAGAGTGTGTCATCGACGCCTTTGTGTTTTGTGTACTCTTATCTATGACGTAGCATACAAATTGCTGAAGAATTTGAATAGAATGTCTGTGCATCTCCTGAGTGTGAAGTTTGGACAATTGTTCTGTTTTATGATTTTGTGAAGCACCATAGAGAAATCGTGGTAGACTCTGGCCCTATATACATTGATTATTTGTATTACTTGACACAACAAACTAGTAAATACAGCTATAATCTACTTATTTATTAATTTTATGTGTCAGATTTGAAACATAATTCCTTTCAATTGAATGAATGCTGGCCACTTCACATATTCTCACATATATACATTATGTACACCACATTTCAGTTTTGCTGCCATCTATTTCTTAATTGTTTTATTCACATGTTTAACCCGACACATTGTTAATGGAGAAGTCTTCTAAATTGTTTAAAGGATTTATTTCTTAATTGCATCAACTTTTCAGTAAGGTAAAAAGATACAGATTATAATGGGTAATGTAATATTGGAGCAAAACAATTAATTGTACTTCCATATTTTCCATATTAAACATACATAAGATTATCTAATTATAAGAGATTACATGTATGTATACACAATCATTTGTTTCAAACTTCATGATTTTGAAATCAGATCAACTATCATTCTTGTTTGTTCAATTTGTTAAACAAATCATGGAAAGTCGAACCAAGGTCTATGCAAAACATATATCAGCATCAATCGCAATTCATGTTTTTTTCGTCTATGATCATGTCCCGTTCCTCTTGTTATTATAAATGAACTCATGATAATTTATTCATAAAATTATTTGCAGACAATCATCAAGGAAGAAGACAGACTTTCGTCAGTGATTGCCGAGATCGACGATGATGTGAGGATCGTTCCTCGAGGGGCTTTTGTCCAGGTTCCAACAGCTGAGGTTGTCAAAAACAGAAGCTTTGAAGGTAATTTGATCTTTCTTTAATCCTTTTTAAATCTTCTTTTGTTGTTGTTGTTGTAAATTAGTGTCTCTTCCTGATTCCCATACTGTTCAAATTTGTTGTTACATCTGTTACATCATGACAATGCACATGGTACATTATGTAACATCAAAAACATTGAAGAGGAATGTAATGTTTCATACATACATTGGATCAATGTTTGAAAAATGTGGTACCAGCAGAGTGCTTAGTTTGAAAATTCAAATTGTTTTTCTTTTCTTTTTTTTTGTTCCACCTTGCTACAAGTAGGGTTACCTTCTTTGTCTATAAATGGCACCCATTACTTTCAAGTATTTGACAATGAAAATCATCCACAGTCATAATGTTTGTGTACGCCTTGAGCCCACACAGTGGGGAAAGTGTGCGTTATAAATACACTTATTATTATTATTATTATTATAATTTGCCTAGAACACAGAAGTGTTCAAAACAATTAATTTGTTTTATCACCACATTGATCCACAGGCTTGTCAGTGCAAGAATCAGCCAAACTGTGTAACTACATGCACTTCAGAGAAGCCAAATGCTTGGACCTGAAAACTTTGCTTCAGCGCGCAAACATGGATAAGGCCATCGACTTTATGGACAGCATTGAGGACGATGTTCCCCGTGGTAAGATTTTGACAGATTCTTTAATGCTGAATATTTGTTGAAAGGAAAGAAAAGATCCAACCTTTGAATACATATTGTTAATGAAATGTAACTTCGGCTATAAGTTATGAGTTTTATCGAGTTATCAATGTTTCAAAGTTATCATTTGTTTGATTTTGATGATACACCTTCCAAATACTTAACCTTTTTTTTGAAAACAATTATGAAATGTTCACTTCATCTTGCATAAAAGTAGGTTCATCATCTTTTGAATTGTTATCCATGGTTTAATGTCTATTCATATTTGTAAGGTTTATTGTAACTGCAACATTTCCTAGAATAAATGGAAGATGAAAATCAGTAAGGAAATTCATATACATGAGATTTGTAGTACAAATTACATGACACCATGAAAGATTGGGAAAGGATGTTTTGGTTTCAGAGCCGACTGAGGGATGAGCGCTATATAAGTGATTTTCATTATTATTATTATCATTATTAACTGCACACCAATGTTTGTGACTGTTGCTGTTCTCAGGATCTTGGAGCCTGCAGTTTGAGCGTGGCAGTGGACTCATGACCCTGCGCAGCCTGCAATGGCCTGGCTACGCCTTCTACCACGTGCCTGCCACTCAAAAGTATGGCTCCGCCTACTTCGGCACTGGCGAGAAGAATCTGGACCTTCCATTCATGTTGTAAATCTCCTCCTACTACAAACTGGGGAGTCTCCTCTCTGACCATAGCTTGTGATACACTGACTAGTATAAAAGTTGGATGGTTCTGCGAGTGTCTGATAGCAGCATTAGACATGAATGGAAATCGAATGAAGGGATGAAAGTTGAGATGCAAGAAAAAGCTAGTATGGAGCTGTGTGACTGTTTGAACACATTTGAGCTTTGGTCCTCAGTGAGTTAGCAATCATGAACTATAGTTACTCATACTTGAATTCGGAGTTCCGGTTTACATTTTCTATACAATTTCCAAATCTACAAAATGATGTGTTATGTGATATTAAATCATGACATTGCATGTTGTGATGTATTTACGTTATAAAACGTGATTGTCTTTTTAAACAGCAAAAATGCTTTTATTTTATAGTCTATACAAGTGCATAGATTTTACCAACTGAAGTATTTACTTACACAGAGCTAAAGAATTAAAGTTTGCCTGAACAAAAGAAAAGTTGCTTTCATTTCACAAATCAGGAATTTACAAACACACAAGAGTGGTTTTGATGCTATCTTTATTTGTACAACATTATTTATTTTTGACTTTGGTATACCAGATACATTTCAATATATAGCAAGTGAGAACAATTTGTTAAATGTCTATTTATACAAACATGAAACTTGAACATACATTTTTATCTTGACTTTGTGTTATATTTGTTGTATGTCTCCTTGTTTTTTGTGTGGGTTAGTTGGTTTTAAGACTGTAATCTTTTAAAGTGTGTTGATTGTCAGTTTCAAAATGTATAGACTTCATCATTTAAGTTTGTTGTACTCCTCAATTTCAGTGGTTGTGAATAAAAAAAATTAAAAAAACAAACAAACATGTACGCCTAGCTCTTGGATATGAGAGACTTTCAATATTTGGCATCTCTCAGCTGTGGCGGTTAGCTCAGTCGGTAACGTGCGGACTCGGGATCCAACAACCTAGGGTTCGAGCCCCGACTGGGTCGAGTTCTGTAATCCCTTCGGAAAGGTCTTTTTTTCACCATTTCCTCACCCCACCCAGGTGTAAAATGGCTACCTGTCTATAGGCATATTTCTGTGCCTCACCACAGGCTGCCTGTACTTGTATTCAATGTTTGTGATGTGCTATGTGTTGTATGCGTTAGTAGCCTATCGGGGGAGTAATAGATGTAAAGCGCTTTGAGCTCTCCGGAGGAAAAGCGCTATATAAATGCCACCTTTACTTCTTGCCATAATATGTTGTTGTAGTTGCAATCAGGCACAATTTATGAGCTATTCGCTCTTGAAGTGGTCTAATAGACATACAGAGCCATGGCAGTCTAGCTGTGCAACCTAGGACTGGAGGGCCTTCACATTGGCCCCTTGTTCATGCAATTGTGCAAAGCATTCACAAGACCTCTCCGGACCAGGACAGCCATAAAAACTGCCCACACGACTGTATGTCCAGACAGAGTCTGTAATCAAATGGGATTCAAACCCGGGTTGCTTGCTTGAAGACCGAAATAAGTTAACCCAACATGTCAACTATTCGCAACCATGTGGCCCACTGCTCTATACATAGGCTGGTAGTGTGAGACTCAGTATTTATTGCTAACTGAAGTACCAGCACAGACCTAACGTACAGATGGTACACCTGGCTATTTTTAGGTAGCCAACCCAGCGCGTCCCGTGTGTACAAACAGCAATAGGGATACAAAGGAAAATGGGAAAGTATGAGCAAAACTGACACGTGTTGGTCTGTATCTCAGTGTTAAACGCCCCTTCTATTGTGTGTTGGGGACGCGCTGGAGGATGCTACTTTTTTTTTTTACAAAGATAAAGAGATCAGTGTCCAGTCTCATCGTATCTGGTACCGGTAAAGCTCTAACAGTCTGTGTTGCACTTGGTACATGAAGACACTGAGAAAGTAAATATAAACAGTTGAGATAGCCTACTGCAGGATTTGTTATACTCTTCTACGTTATAATCATCTCTTAAATGATACTGAAGTTACGACTATGATGAATCATTAACATGATGATGATGAATTATAGTAATAAGAGCCAATTTATTTTATATAGCGCTTTTTCTCTTGCTCAAAGCGCTTTACAGCATATTATGAACTAATAGAAGACCCGTTGCAGCTTCGCTTGCAAAAGATACAATGAGCACACAGATAAGATGAGATAGTGAACGTGAATGGGCCCTGCTTTGAACTTCCGTCTTTGTCTATTCGTTGCTCGACCATAGATTGTGAGTAGATTCGTAGACATTTCCG
>JAUELK010115838.1:0-11888 GCA_031471215.1 Gastropteron pacificum
TGATGATGATGATGATGATGATGAAGATGATGATGATGATGATGATGATGATGATGATGATGATGATGATGATGATGTAAAGTCCTCCTAAAATGGGATCAATACCGGCCCTGACCTTTGCCCCCCACCCCACAATAAGCACATTGTATTCAAACCTGCAGCCAGCCCCTCAGAGAGAGTGTGATGGAATCTTGCCTGTCATTTTTGTGCCATTAGAGACGTGGCATTTCCCCCATCTGGGTGAGCAGCCAGATCTGAGCGGATCTCTACATGCTCACAGCATTTTTTATATATTTTTACAAAATTTTACAATTTGAATACATTTTTTACACATTTGTATACATTTTTGTTCAGCATCAAATTGATTCCTGGCTCTCACTCGGTTTGTTCTAGTGATAGTCCCAGACAATTTATATGAATATGAATATGATCTTTATTTTCCAATTTGGCACATTGTTTTAGTGTGATATACAATTACAACACAATGAGCCACACAGAATATGTAAATCAGTAAATATAAACATACAGTAAACATACGTCAAGTACATGTAATGACATGTTCATGCTTTCAGTAATGTAATGGATGATGGCACAAAAGATCTCTTATATCTTTCTTTATTACATTTAATTGGAATAACTCTGTTGGATTGCCGTGCAGGTAGCTGCCAGCAGTTGGCCCTGGCCTTAGACTTTTACACTAGGTCTTTGACCCGGAGAGGTCTTGTAACTGCATTGCACAATTGCATGAACAAGGGGCAATTTGAAGGCCCTCCAGTCCCAGGTTGCAGAGCTAGGCTGCCATGGCTCTGTAGTGAATAACTCATAACTTGTGCCTGATCGCAACAACATCAACAACAACGCCAGGCCTTGAATTGTGCTCTGTGCCAACAATGCCACGTATTCGGCTTGTTTTGCTTTGTAAAGTTTGGCTTGTCTTGTTTTGTTTGGTAAAGTACTCCAGACAACAACGTGACCTTTCATTTCCTGAATGTAGATCTAGAATAGAAGTGTCTGTGTATTGTCGGTGACCTTTCCTGTGAGGTCATGCGTGTGTCTATCTGGCCACAGACCTAGTAGATCTACAAGACAATACTGGCGACTAAAAATTTGAATGTTGAAATTAGGACATTAAAACGTGCATTACAGTAACCTTATCATAAAAATAAAGTTTTCTCACGCAAAAGGTTAAGTCCAGTTTTTGTCCGTAAGTCTACTTTGTTGAACCATAAACTATGAACTCTGTCTCGGTTAGGACTCAGAAACTGAAGAAATAGAAGGGGAAAGGAACAGGGAGGGGTTGAGTGTGATCCTAGCCTATTGCCCTCCCAGAGGAATTCAACTTGACAACTTGTGAGATTAGATCTGGCAAGTGTTTCTGTGAACTGCTGGTATAAAAAGTTGTCATTGTTGAATTCTTGTAGTAGAAGTGGCTGTGTGTTCATGTGAGCGTATGTTTGTTTGAGTGTTTGTGTGAATGTACCCTGGAACTAGATTTGTGTGTTTATATTATCTTGAAGGAAATCTCAATGGTGTTGTTCATCTTCTTCTTCTCCCCTATTCTCTTCTTTCCTCTTCTCTTCTCTTCTCTTCTTTTCTGTTCCCTTCTATTGTCTTCTCTTCTCTTGTTATCTCATCTCCTCTTGTCTTCTTTTCTCTTCTCTTCTCTTCTCTTCTCTTGTCTTCTTTTCTCTTCCCTTCTCCTGTCCTCTCTTCTCTTCTCTTCTCTCCTTTTTCTCTCATCTTCTCTTCTCTTGTTATCTCTTCTCTTCTTTTCTCTTCTCGTCTCCCAAAGTCCACGCAGTGTTAGGAAAGGAGGGTGACCCAAGTTGTACCTTCCATCAGTCATTTAACACTAAAAAGTACACACACACAAACACAAACTTAACCGTACCTACAGGCAGTATTCACTGATAATGCCCCATCGCACTGACTGAACCAGGGGGATTTTGGGGGGGGGGGGTAATCCCTCCCACCATCCATTCACAGAGAGACCTACATGTCACACCAAGCTATTCACTGAGAGATGTATTTGTCTGTGTTGGTAAAGTGTTAAACCTCTCTAGAGTTATATGCCTAGTGAGTTCGCTAAATACTTCATTACGCTATGTTTGCGAATGAAATAAGTTCTTTCAATACGCCATACCAGTAGCTTCGTGAATGAAAGGTTTTACCAATTAACACATCATGGCAGTAAGTTTTGTGAATGAACGTTTTCTATAACATTTTAACACGCCATAGCAATACGTTTTTTTAATGAAAGTTTTCACCAATGAGGAGGATGCCTTATAAACCTTGAAACTTGAACCCCATAACCACATGACCGCCCGTGTGCAAACAACAAATTTCATTGTTCTTGTTTATTGGTATACAAGCAAAGCTAGATTCTTCGTCTTGTAGATCTAGAGATTGCCGAACTCTGTTCAATTCTAAACGCTTCCTTCACTATTCTATACAACGGGAGTTTGGTTATAAGTAATGGATGGTCTGTTCAATGCGATGCGTTCATTTTCGAGGCCGGAAGCACCACATGGTATCTTGTGCCTATTCTAGTCCATACGTCATCACAGTAAAATTGTGAATGAAAGGAGTTTCCTCAATACGTCACGACTTTGTGCTACACCCATTGATCGAGCGGTTGTTGTTGTTGGTGGTGGTGGTGTTGTTGTTGTTGTTGTGGAGATGTTTTCACTACCATGTAAGTAGAGCAATGTTGTTGTGGTTGTGGTTGCCATTGTTCCTGATGTTGTTCACTTTGTTGCTGTTGCTGTTATTGTTGTTGATTTTAGAATTTGCTTTCATTGTTGATGTTCTAAATTCTTATTTTGTTACTGTTGTTACTGTTAATGTTTGTGATGTTTTGTATTGTTGTTGTTATTTCTAATGTGTGTGATGTTTTGTATTGTTGTTATTGTTAATGTAGCTACCTTTCCTGTTAAACATTGTCCTTGCTCAACAACAACAACAACAACAACAACAACAACAGCAGAACATGAATGACTTTGAGTGCAAATCTATTTTATTTACAGTTTCCCTTTCCCAACCAGTGGTCGGGAGGTCAGTTGAAATGTTCTTGTGAAGGCGTGTCAATGACGTTTAGAAATTGTAAAATCTATAAACACATTTATCTACCTACCGTTTGGGATCATCTGTGCTCATTTATCAATGGTGGTGTGTTGTAATAACTGTTGTTGTCTGGAATGTTGTTGTCGTGTCATTGTTGTTGAATGGATGATGATGATGTATATGTATATATAGATATATAAATACAAGTGCGAGACATTGTGTGTGTGTGTGTGTGTGTGTGTTGTGTGTGTGTGTGTGTGTGTGTGTGTTGTGTGTGTGTGTGTATTTGTATGTCTGTGCATGTGTGTGTGTGTGTGTGTGTGCGTGTTCGTGCGTGCGTCTGCGTGTGTGTGTGTGTGTGTGTGTGTGTGTGTGTGTGTAAAGAGAGCGAGAGAGAGACAGACAGACAGACAGAGAGACAGAGAGGCAGAGTGAGAGAGGAGAGATATATAGAGATAGAGTGTATGGTAAACCCCCTAAGACTGAAGTCAGAATATCTACTACGCAGATTCCAGTACAAAACTGATTGTGAGGAGACAAAGACCCTAGTGTGAAGGCTAAAATCCAACATCGGACCATCTATGGAATGCCACCATGGCTCGTTTTCACTCTCGCCTCATTCATCGCACCCATTGGCAGTAGAGTGACCTTGGCATTCGAAAATGAACTCTATAATGATGATGATGACATGTCAAGAGGTTGGCGTTAGGGGCAGGTGTGGAGATTGGGGAGTGGGGGGTGTAGAGACAGGAAGTTGGGTGACGAAAGGATAGAGTGAGCGAATGGAGGAAAACTAGAGGATGGTGTGGAGGAATAGGGCAAGAAGGGAGAAGGATGGAGAGAATGAATCAAGGAAGGAAGGAAAATAGAAGTTTGGGTGGAGGAATAGGGCAGGAAGGATGGGGATTGAGTGATGGAATGAGAAATGAAAGAGTTGATGGAGAGATGGAAGGAGAAATGAAAGAGTTGATAGAGAGATGGAAGGAGAGGTGATAGAGGAATGCTGGCAAAAACCTTGAGACTCCATGGACAGGCTGGCTTGCTCAATGTGTCATTTTGACGTTGCTAAAACCCGAGGTTTGTCCCACTGACACATTTCATGCAGCGACACATGGGACACGCTCCTCTGCCTCTTTTTGGCTCTATTTGTGGTGGCTGTGGTAGATGATGGTGGTGGTGAAGAGGAGGAAGAGGAAACAAAAATAAAAAGCCAATTAGGTGTATGAAAAGGGGAAGGAAGTGTTTGGTTGATGATGTCTAGGACGGATTGAGAGAGAGAGAGAGAGAGAGAGAGAGAGAGAGAGAGAGAGAGAGAGAGAGAGAGAGGGAGAGAGAAAGAGGGGGGGAGGCTGCATTGCACAATGTCAAGAAGGGGCCGAATTGTAGGCGATCCAGTCCCAGGTTGCAGAGCTAGACTGCCATGGCTGTGTAGGTCAATGAGACCACTTGGAGAGTGAATAACTCATACCGTGTGACTGATCACAACAAAAACAATTACGTGTGCCGTTATAGCAACCAAGTAGTGCTGTAAGCAAAAAAAGCAGTCTAGATCTATACCGAACCTAGCTGTGGATACAAGTTAATTAACAACGTTGGGGAAATTGGGGCAGTAATCGGTGTCGTATTTTTCTGGTGAGGTGAGATGTATACTAAACACACACGCTTGCAGCCTGGTCGACAAAACAAACAAACAACAAGAGACACGTACGTGGCCTGCCACAGTTATCTCTGTGCAATCATTACGTCGTGTATGTGATAGCAGACAGTCAAACAAACAGTTAAGTACAGTAGGCACCGCTTTCAAAAACGTCGGATATAAGAACACTTCGGTCATAAGAACGATTTTTCCGCCGACCTAATTATTTTTGTATTTTAATCCGGATAAATGAACGTTACTTCGGAAATAAGAACGGCTGACTGTTCTCAACAAAGTGGATTTATCCAACTGTTAAGGCTGGTGGTGACCAATCAAGAGCGCGCATACAACGTAATATATAACAATCAACATTGTTCACATGTCTACCATCGACACTTTACTGCAACTGCACGTCAACAAAATTGTGTGCACTAGTCAAAATATTGAAATCTGGGTTACAACACTTGGTTTTGGCTCAAAACTGAACTTCAGATATAAGAACACTTCGGATATAAGAACATTCGGATTATAAGAACGATTTCGCTCTCGACAGGGACCGTTCTTATAAGCGGCACCTACTGTGACTTGTAAGGCCATGGGTCACGCCCACCGCATGAGGGACATTGACGAATGTAATACACAGAGCAACAACTCGTTGTTTTATTTAAATGTAGGCCTAGATCATCAGCCATGGCGCGAGAAAGAATATTGTGTTACGATCAGTTTTTAACTCGTAGATCAGTGTGGGTGTGTCGATGTAATTACATTTAATATGGTGTGTTTTAATGAAATTCTGAGGTGAATTAAAAGATGAAACTAGAGGTTGAATACGGACTTGCAGAAGCACGTTAATCCTAGCATGTGTCTGATCTGATCTTATGTCATGTCATGTACTCTTATCGTACCTTATTTTGTGTAATTTACTCTTATCTTATCGTATCTTATATCCAACTGGTCAAAGTTCTCGAGTCGAATGTCCCGGGTTCGGTTTCTGTACGTTAAAAAAAGTTAGCATGAGATTGTTCCCCACATCCAACGCAACGTTGAGAAGCATCTTGTCACAATTCTCTCACCCCTCCCATGTGTAAAATAAGTACCTCCTGATAATTGACCAAAAAAAGACCTAGATATTGGCTCTTACCAGGCAGCGCTACCAGTATACCTGCCAGGAGGTTTAGAAAGCACTGGTTTTTATCAAAGGTCTGTCGGGGTATATAATACATGTAGTAGCTGTACAGCGCTTTGAGCTTGCAAAAGATCGGAGTGAACCGATGCATATATTATGTCTGTTATCTAATTGCCAACTGTTTATCTCCTTTCAGATCCAGCCAAGTTACTGTAAACAGCTGTAGAATCAAGGCACGCACTCAACCAAACTCAACCAAAACTCATCTCTTAACTCAGGTCAGTCTTGAAACTCGTGTTGTTGTTGTTGTTGATGTTGTTTTTGTTGCGATTGTTGTTGTTGCTGTTGTTGTTGTTGCTGTTGTTGTTGCTGTTGTTGTTGTTGCTGTTGTTGTTGTGTTTGGTAATTGTGACTGTTTCATTATTTAGCAGGGTTGTTGTTGTTGGTGTTGTTGTCGTTGGTGGTGGCTGTGGTGATGAGGAAGTGGTTGCTGACAGTGGTTGCTGCTGTTGATGTTGGCCATATTTCAAGAGGCCTTGTTCTCGATTGTTGCTGTTGTTGTTGTTGTTGTTGTTGTTGCTGCTGCTGCTGCTGCTATTGATGATGGTGGTGTTTTCAATGATGGTGGCTGGGGCTATGGTTTACTGCACGCGTTCGTATGATCGTCAGTAAAATAATGTAATATTTTAGTAACAAGTTTCCATTGGCTGGCATCTTTTAAAAAAAACATAATATAAAAACAAATTGAAGAGATGATTTATTTAAACATTTATAAAGTACTATGAGCGTTTCATGAAGTTTCCGAAACAACAAAGAACTAAAAAAGTCAATGTTCCCCCAAAGCCCATCCTTTTCCCATAACACTACACACATAGTTTGGTGGCTCTGTTTGTGTGAATGTGCCAACACTTTCGCTCAAAATGGGACGTGAAAATGGGATGTGGAACTACTAAACTCGTTTTTAAGATGTGGAGGACTCTAAGAAGGTTCTTAGTTCACTTTTGTTCACTTCTTGTTCAGTTGTCGTCAACTTTCATAGTGGCAACTTTACACGCGTCGTTTCCCTATTTGTTATGTTTCTCCCCCTGAACTACTTAAGTAGCAAAGTACCGTGAAGTGTTCAAAGTTCGCCATTTTGTCAGAAAAATCGATGTAGAAAGGGACATAACTCTGTCATTGATTCCCGTGGACAATTAAGCCAGCAAGGGACAGAACTCTAGCGGAGACTTGTGGATGGGACAATCCACAGGGGGTAACTCGTGGCTAGGTTGTCATAGTTTGAGTTTGTTTTACACCCCTAGTGACACTATTTAGATCATATAAGAGGTGGAACCTACGTTTTAACGCCCGTTTTGATAGGACGGGGGTGGACAGCCATGAAAACTGCCCACATGACCCATGTTCAGAATGCCCTCACTGGGATTCGAACCCGGGTCGCCCGCTTGGTAACCAAACGTGTTAACCGTTCGGCCACGGCGCGGCCCGTTGTCATAGTTAACGAGCTAGAGAGAGAGAGAGAGAGAGAGAGAGAAGGGGAGGCGGTGGGGGAAGGGTCTGTGACAAAGTTCTCCTCGTTATGACGCCACACAGGATGTGCCACGTGCTCCCGGTGCCACGTAACTGTATTGTCTCAGTCATGAGCCGCCAGGTTGTATGGATGGCAGAAACTAGGTCAAGCTGATTGGACGGTGCCTAACTAACGACACACAGCGCGTCCTTAGTTACCACACGGTGTGCTTAGATACCTCTTGGTCTTACAATGTTGGTCCTGACTCTAGATAGAATGGTGTAGCCTACTGAATGGTTGATCTGGTGGTCAAGTGGTCAGATCGTTGGCCTTACGAGTCAAAGGTCCGGGGTTCGATCCCCGGCCGTGCCGACTCTATTTGCATTTAATAGCATTTTCTTATCCAACATCAGGTGTACCCTGAAAAAGATACTTTGTCACGACCTTCTTACCTCACCCAGGTGTAAAATGGGTACCCGACTATAGTTGTGACAAATATTGTCAGAATGTTGGTAGGTATGTATACTGTTGTATAGTTTTGTATACTTCTGTATGGTGTACTTTAGCATACACGTACATGGTTGTCTGTCAACTGAAGGACACTATTTGAGACACATCCAGATCATTTCGGGGGTCTCCCGACTTGCGCAACCACACAACACCATACACCCGAGTAGCGTAGTAAGTTTCTTTCAACTTAACGGTGTATGTAAGTATTCGGAGACAAATAGTGCATGTCACCGATGTCGAGAAGTCGTAAAAATCGTAGTTTTATAAGGCGGCGATTCTCATTGCCTCCAATAAAATTGTCTCCGATTGTCTCCGATCGTCTCCGATTGTCTCCGATTGTCTGTCCATACGGGCCCGCCACAGAGTTCTGGAATGCACCCAGCTGTAGCCTCGGCCTTCATACTACAGGCCGCGTCACCGGAAAATAACAGGCGTTTTAGGCCTCCAACACACTCAGCGAACACACTACAGCTTGTATAGCGTAACTTATGTTTTATTCTGAAAGTGTTTCTCTTTGTGTTCATATGGATTACACACTTTTCTTTGAATATCTGACCTACATTTTGCTGGTACAGAATATGCAGTATGTTCACCGGGTGTGTTGGAGGCCTTACACGTGTGTTATTTTTCGGCGACGAGGCCTGTAGTGTGAAGGCCTAGGCTGTACCCAATATCTTAGGCAGTAGATCACAGTGCAGTTGTTACACACAGTATGTATAACGTTCCGCGTAGATTGTGGCTCGCGGGGGACATGAAATTTAAATTCACGCTTCCGGCTCATTCACACGTCTCACTTACTAATTGGAATACATTTGCATTTGTTCCGTGCTAGTGCATTTAAACTGCGTGTAATTTGAAGATGGGAAAGTGAATTTCTGGTGTAATTTGAAGATGGATAAGTCAATTTCTGGTGTAATTTGTGCAGAGGAGAAAGTTGTTGTTTCTTTTTAAAGTGCACGATGGCTGCTTTCTGAATATATGTCTGTCTGTGTGTAAGATGTTAGCTAAGACCAGGTGCAAACAGGCTCCATACAGAACATGTAGTCTTGTATCCATTTTACACCTGGGTGAGGGGAGAAAGTCGTGACAAAGTACCTTTTCAAGAATATACCTGGTGGTGGATAATAATTTTGAAAATACTCTAAATCCAAAAATTTAGACGGCGCGGCCGGGGATCAAAACCCAGACCTTATGACGTGAGGTCAACACTCTGACCTCTTGACCACCAGATCACATGTTCACAAGTTTGTCTTATCTTACCTTGTTGTTGTTGCAATCAGGCACAAATTATGAGTTATTCACTCTTCAAGTGGTCTTAATAGACCTACTGAGCCATGGCAGTCTAGCTCTGCAACCTGGGACTGGAGGGCCTTCAAATTGTCCCCTTGTTCATGCAATTGTGCAATGCAGTCACAAGACCCCTCATCTTATCTTATCTTATCTTATCTTATCTTATACCGTGTTCTTACCCCAATCTCGCCGGCCCACCCTGGGGAGTCTGTGAGGTCTAGAGTAAGGCAACAGCCAGACAATGGCCGCAGACACTGAGCTCTCTAATAAACTGGGATTGCTAGGTCTCTCAGGACTATTACACAACACCCCTCCAGACATCCTAGATCACCACCTAACACACACACACACACACACACACATACACACACACACACACATATATATATATATATACATATACACATACACACAAACACATACACACACATACATACCTTACAGATTTCTCTCCCCCCCCCCCACCCCACCCACGCCTTCCACCCCCATCACCCTAAAACACAGCAAATAAAAAAATAAAAAACAGATTTAAAAAATAGAATACAAAAAGAAATAGGGGGGCCTAAACACATTTCATTTTTTAAAAGGTTTTTTCTTCACAATGTCACGGGACCTAGACGAACGGATGTAAATAACCCATAAAGGGTTACGTTCCCTTGGATAACGTTTAGTATTATGTTTTCACAAAAAGAGAGAAGTTGTTGTCGATTCGTAGGGTTTCGCGTAGGTGTGGTTTCCTGTACAAATTCGAAGTGTGTTTCTTATTATCGAAGTCGGCTAATTTAAAAAAGACGATCCTCGATGCACTGGAGACTTAAGATCATGTATCCGGATGTTACAAATCTCCGTGTGCGATTAGAAAACCACCAGGCTAGTTGCAAAGAACTCCTCATTACTGGGCTTGGAAGTATGCGGAACTTATCCGTGCGATTGTGAGGCTTACACCTGTAATATCATCCACCGATGTACACACCTTTTTACATGTATCTATGATATCGTCATACTCTAAGGCATGGAATAAACTGGACACTGCCCGCTTTGTCTTTGTAAAGATAAGAGATCTCTTGTGCCATCATCCATTACATTACTGAAAACATGAGCATGTCTTTACGTGTACTTGACGTATGTTTATATTTACTGATTTACATATTCTGTGTGGCTTATTGCGTCGTAATTGTATATCACACTAAAACAATGTGCCAAATTGGACAATAAAGATTATATTCATTCAATTAAAAAAAAAAGGCGTGGAATGCTGAGCGCGTTTCACAACAAGCAACAGCAGGACTTTAACACTGGGATACAGACCAACACGCGTGAGCTTTAGACAAACTTTCCTACTGTCCCCTGTACAGCTATGTGCTGTTTGTACACAGGGTCCGCGCTGAGGTTGTCCCCGGACAGATAGACAAGTGTCCCGTCTGTACGTAGGGTCTGTGGTACAAACAAGACTATAAATAGAAGTCTTTGGTACAATTACGTTCCGCATTCCTCCAAGCCTATCTAATTAGACTGTAATTGAAGATTAGATCTTAGGCCTTCAAGTGGCCGAATGGTTAACACGTTGGGTGAACTCGTTTGGTGTCCAGGGTTCGAATCCCTGTATGTGGTACTCAGGGCAGTTTCTAGGACTATCCACAAACTTGTACTGCAGACGAACGTGTGCAGTACACCTTTCAAAGTTTCTATACACCGACAAATGACAGCTCATTTGTGTTTAGGCCTAGATCTAGTCTTAAACTATGAGTGTGTGTAAATTCAACTTCCGGTACAAGTGAGAACGTGATATTTATATTTCATGAAAGACCCCAGCAAAAGCCGCACCGGTGTATAAGGCGCAATGCCCTAGCTAATGGAAAAAAGAAGCGGAGTATAAAGATGGCATAATTTATTTAGCACCGGATGGAGAGCTCAAAGCTCTTTACATCTTTTACTCCCCCGACAGGCTAGTAACGCATACAACACGACATGAAACATCACAAGCATTGAACACTACAAGTACAGGCAGTCTGTTAGGCGCAGAAACATGCCTATATCCGGGTACGCCTTTTACACCTGGGTGGGGTGAGGAAACGGTGTTAAAAATATATATTTCTCAAGAGATAACGGAACTTGCCCAGGTCGGGGCTCGAACCCGAGATCGTTTGATGCCGAGTCCGGCACATTACCAACTGAGCTAATTCGCTACACTTATAGTTCATAAAAATTACGTAAATGAATTTATTTGTGTGATTGGGACCAGCGCCCTCCCGTTCCCTAAGTGACCATACTATAACATTATCTTTTATTGTGGTACATGTCGAAATCTTATAATTTGTGGCCTAATGGTTGATACGTTGGGTTAACAAGTTTTGGTCTACAAGCGGGGGACCCGGGTTCGAATCCCAGTGGGGTAGTTTGGACGTGGGTCGTGTAGACAGTTTTCAAGGCTGCCCACCCCCGTCCTATCGGAGAAGGACGTTAAAATGTATGTCCCACCTCTTATATTATCTAAAAAATGTTGCTAGGTGTATGAAACTTAAAACTATAAAAAACCCACACAACAAAAACAGCAACATAACAACAACAAAATAACTGTGACATAGGTGAAGGAACGATATAAATGCCTATTTCACGGTTCGCTGAACTGACGAGTGCAGAGATTGAGATAATCTATCTGTCTCTAGAGAGAGAGAGAGGAAGAGGGAGAGAGAGAGAGAGAGAGAGAGAGAGAGAGAGAGAGAGAGAGAGAGAGAGAGACAGAGAGAGAGAGAGAG
>JAUELK010115949.1:0-11887 GCA_031471215.1 Gastropteron pacificum
ACACACACACACACACACACACACACGCACGAACGAAGGAACGTGAATCCAACGCACTCTAATCTGGTTTTAGAAATCTTACACTCAAAGCAGGATAACAGTACTGCTGCTAAATTGTATATTTAGATGAGACAGTATTCTTGCACGCAAATAATTGGTGTGATAAACAAGCACAACTTTGATCCCTTCTATTATAATGCTGACGTAGATCAGTACTTTAATTGGACATGGCAGGACTGCAGCCATCGTGAAGGATGGAAACTAAAAGAAAAATATGTCGGCACTGCCAATGAGGCCTCGAGACAACAGACCATATCGTCATTCATTGCCACGTGACACATCTTGCAGGAGGTTACACCAGCGTCCTGAGAGCTGGGGAGGAGTTTCATGAATGGATGGAAACATTCAATATTGAGTTGTAGCCATTCATTACTACTAGTGCTTTTATATAATAGGCAGCATTCATATAGCGCTTTTCACTGCTCTACGGCAAATTCAACGCGCTTTACAGCTACTACGAGCAAGAACGTAACTACATCAAGGACGACGTTTGGTAGGTAAGCACGGGGACAAAAAGTCAAATCTACGTGGTAAGCGGGACGTTTACGCCTCCTTTGTTAAAGAATCAAGGAGACACGGAAGCCAAAGCAAAAGAGCTGGGGCTCACTTGGGCAGAAATCTTAAGACGCATTCAGGACTGGAATGGATGGCGGAATCGTGTTGGTGGCCTATGCTCCACGAGGGTTCAATGCGGAAAGAAATGAGAAAGGGGACAAACAGAGTGGATCCGTCGCACGTTTTTTTTCTGAAAAAAAATCCATCGACCATTGTTCTCTATACAAAACTACTAGCTCAATGCCATTGATCGCGTCATTTTCCAGCAAAAACGGGCGATGGATCCATAGTAAGTTCGCTGTGCCTACTGTGGACGTCGGCAAGAGTGCAAAGGCTTGGAGATGTGTTAATACATGATCTACCTTAATACCTTGGTGTGAAACCTCATCTACAGGATTATGGTAATCCTGTCTGTAACTCGCGCAGGTCTTCTTGATATGCGTTGTTCTTATCGATTCTGTGTCTAATATTCGTCTTGCTCCGTCTTTACGTTGTTCAGTGTTGTAGCACTAATTATAGTCAAGCCAACTGTTCCAATCGTTTACAGCTCATCTTCAGAAAGAATAGAACAATATTGTTCATTCGATCCCGTCTAAAACGATTTGTAAGTGTATATAGTCAATTAAATAGCGTCAGCCGTAGAAAAAAAATACATTTGCATTGTATAACCCTGAATGCTACCAATAGACCTTGCAACGCAAGATGCAGCCTTTAGATGTCAACTGACCGGTTAACTGACCTGTGAACAGGTCTCAACCACCGAACACATCATGTATCATGTATCATGTATCCTGTGTTATGCCAGTGTAACTGTGAATATGTTTCAAAATGATGTTGGTTTTATTGTTGTTTTGATCAGGCACTTAAAAGAGTTATTCTCTCTTAAAAACGCATGGTCGCCTATGTGTGCAGCCTGGGTCTGGAGGACCTTAAATGGCCCCTTGTTCATGCAATTGTACAATGCAGTCACAATATTCCTCCGGACCAGATCTAGATAGTAAGATATCGAAAGAGGGATTGATGAAAGCAAGGTAAGAAGTTTAAAAAAATAATACAAGTATTGTCATTACAAGAATCGAACCCAGGACATCTTGCACGACAGTCAGACATCCTACTCTCTGACCAATGAGATATATTTACAACTAGAGAGACGTCTCTCGCACTGCACGTCAGCCCAAAGTGAAACCACTCGATAAGTAGAAAAGCCCGCAATTGTTCGACAACATTACTAATCAGTATAACAATTTTGCCGTACAATTACGGGCCAAACTGCTTATAGAGTGGCTTCACTTTAGAGCGAGAGATGACTCTCTACCTAGTTCTAAATATACCTCGTTGACGTTGACAGACACATTATGCAAATGTGGGCTCACGCTAAACGTTTTCCCTGAGTTTCAATCCCCAGGTGGCAACAATACAAGTCTCCCTCTTACTGTGCTTGGGCTGTCCTTTGTGACGTCAATTTTTGTCGGGTTTTTTTGTGAGAAAGTGTATGCGTGTGTGTGTGTGTGTGTGTGTTTGTGTGTGTGTGTGTGTGTGTGTGTGTGTGTGATTCTCTGTCTGTCCGTTTGTCTGTCTGTCTTTGTGTGTGTGTGTGTGTGTGTGTGTGTGTGTGTGCGTGTGTGTGTGTGCATATGTCTGTCTGGCTGTATCTCTGTCTGGCTGTCCGTGTGTCTACCTGTCTGTCTGTCTACTCCGTCTGTTTCATGTTGTTTTTCTTTTCGTTTGTATTCCTCCTTTATTTGACATATTTGACCAGGAAGCATGGTCGTGTAATAAAATGTTTTATTCATGCATGGGACTGTCTTGAAATAAGGTTTTTGGAGCGGATAGAATATTTTTTTCAACGTCTTACGAAGAGCGGATCTTATGACAAGCCGAGCACTGTGTAAATATAAAAACTGTGTTTGCTTGGTTTCAATCAATGACACGGTGGCTCACTGGCTCAGTGGTTCAGTGGTTCAGTGACTCAGTGGTTCAGTGGCTCAGTGGCTCCCGTGGTTCAGTGGTTCAGTGGTTTAGTGGCTCAGTGGTTCAGTGGCTCAGTGGCTCAGTGGTTTAGTGGCTTAGTGGCTCAGTGGCTCAGTGGTTTAGTGGCTCAGTGGTTCAGTGGCTCAGTGGTTCAGTGGTTTATGTGGCTCAGTGGCTCAGTGGCCCAGTGGTTTAGTGGCTCAGTGGCTCAGTGGTTCAGTGGCTCAGTGGTTTAGTGGCTCAGTGGCTCAGTGGTTTAGTGGCTCAGTGGTTTAGTGGGTCAGTGGCTCAGTGGCTTAGTGGCTCAGTGGTTTAGTGGGTCAGTGGTTTAGTGGCTCAGTGGTTTAGTGGCTCAGTGGCTCAGCGGTTCAGTGGCTCAGTGGTTCAGTGGTTTAGTGGCTCAGTGGTTTAGTGGCTCAGTGACTCAGTGGTTTAGTGCCTCATAGCATAGACTCCAGAATATAAGTTGGAGCAGTATATTATTATGTACAGTTTTTTTGTTTTTTTTTAATTTTAGGGTGCGATGTTGTTTGTTGTTTGTTTTTCTTGGGGGGGGGGGGGGCGTATTGTTTGCTTTATGTTTGTTGTTCTTTTCTGTTTTTTTCTTTCTTTTTTTTTCATCTTTCTTTCTTGGGGTCTGTTAATAAATGATATTTTATTAATACGGTTATGTGTTATGTTATTAAAACCTTGACTTCATTTATAGATACATTGTACATGCTTTGCATTAACGAAACGTCTCTATAATCCTCAACACAAGAACAACGAAAACTTTGTAGTCACAGCGTTGTCTATGATCTTTTCTTATCTATATATGCATCTTTATATGTTGTCAAATATATGCATATTTGGACTAATTAAGAAATACTTGTTCTTCTCTAAATGTACACCCACCCCGTTCATTACAAAAGTCATTGATCAATATTGTGTCATGTATAAACAAACAAAAGTTTGATGACATTGTTACTTATATACAAGAAACCAAAATCTGTAAGAGACATCTTGCTTAAGCGTTCGATTTGATGTGTATTTTACCCCTACACATGTATATATTATATATAATATGATCTTTGTGTGTTATCTGTTTGTACATGTTATATTTCATTTCCTTGTGCCTTTGATTGTCATGTGGACCAATGGCCTAGAAAGTCTACAATAAACGTCATTCATTTCATATTTGGAATAATTTCAGATTTCGGTCAGATTCCTTTGACGCACTTTGACAGGAAATCACAGTTTATAGTACATTAGTACAGACAAACAGGAAAACTGTCCAAGCACCCACACGTCTTCAGGTATGAGTATAATACAAATTATGGCAGGTGGTAGATGGTATGGAGTTTTCACCTCATTGTGTACAGCATATGACTATGTGACGCACTGTATGTACTTGTCTGCCCACATACTGTGGCCAACTTTGTGAATTCGTTCACACAAGTTCAAGTATCAGGGCTACAGAAAATTGTGTACCACACTCATGGCGGCGACCATAACAGTCTAAATGTTGTATCAACAGGGGCAGAATGAACTCAAAGGGGGGAATATACAAAGTGCTTGGCCCATTTCAAGCAACAAACTATGTTGACCTTGTGATTTCGCGACCTCAGTGTTATTGTGTTCTAACTATACAATGATATTGAGGGAGATAGGACAAAACAGCACTGATGTGACAATTTCTTTAAGATCTATTTTTATCTCGTAAACGAGATGACTAAGAGCTCATTAATATTCATATCGCCATATATAACACTGTGAAGGAATGTATTATGTTTTCCGAGATTATTTATTCATTAACAATGCAATACTTTCAATTAATTCTGTTGAATTGACACAACGCATTGAGCATGCAAAAATTGCATAATGTGGGAGTTTCTTGCCATTCTAGGATAATTATCAGGTTTTTATTTCTCTTTCCTTTTCAAAAACTGCTTCACATAAAACAACGAGTGAGCATAAAACTCGTACGGTTGTCCCTTCTTCGAGTTTGTTTTCTTCTTTTCCCTTTCTCTATTTTTTTTCTTCGTTTTTTTCTTCTTTTTTCTTCCTTTTTTTTTGGTGGGGGTAGCCTTGTAATTTACAAGTCAAATAAAGACGGCCCAGAAAAAAATAATATGTGCGAAAGCTCATTACAAGTGCCAATCCAATCAGGGACTTGGCATCATTTTTACATCGTAAAACAACCACGTTTTATTTGTTAGCCCTTCCTTCTCTCAACATGTGTATTGATATACGTTAAACCCTTCTAGGTTCATTCATATCCAAATATAGTATCTAAGGCCATGGAACGTATAACAAAACATGATAGAGTCTAATAAATTAGTGTTGCATTACAATGCAATTTGTGAGATTTGACAGCAAGGGGAATAACCATTATAAATCATATGTCTCGGAATAACAAGCAAAGGTCATCACTGGCTTGTGATGATCCATGTCACAAACACCGGCACAAAATGGTGTCTGTAGGACAAACGCTAGGAATATATGTCTATAACTACTATACATTTACATACACTGATGATAAATCACATTCTCTGCTACGCATAATATCTTTCCACGTGTTTTGGAATGAAGGATAATATTATTTTTTTTAAAGTATAGATCTAGGGTCTAGATCTAGATCTAGATCTAGATTTAGAATGTCAACGTACTATTTGAAAGACATCGAGGAAGCTATACATTATTAGATAAGGAAGTCTTGATTTCACATTAAATGATTTTTAGCTCTTGTTGTTGTTGTTTTGTTGTTTTGGTGGTGGTATTTTTGTGTGTTTATTTCACACTTTTTACTGATGATGTTGATTTAGTGATGATGATTTAGTGATGATGATTTACTGATGATGATTTACTGATGATGATGATTTAGTGATGATTTTGATTTAGTGATGATTATGATAGAAAGGTAGCAGGATGAGGAGGAAGCAATGGGAGATGCGCGAGGTGAAGGGGATGATGATGATGATGATGATGATGATGATGATGATAATTATGATGATGGTGATGATAATGATGATGATGATGATGATGATGATGATGATGATGATGATGATGATGATGATGATGATGATGATGAGCGCGAAACAGATCGTTTTTAATGATGATAAGAGGAGGACGAATGCGAATGACAACGACAACAGCGATGATGATCCACTCTTTTGTCCGCAGACAACACAAAGAGAAGAGCCATTTCCGGCCGCCACAGTTTTGTCTCCCGTTGGCACCATTGTCTAAATTGCCCCGTCAGTGGCACCGTTTTCTATTGATTATCGACACCAGATGGCGGGGAGGCCGTGTAATGGAGGTCCTACCTAGGACAAGGGACACGGCTCACACGTGTTGAGACCGGCAATGTTCGACAGACACGCCCCCTGTACTAATACTGGTACCATAGGGACCGTGGCTTTATCTTCAGCTCTCTTACAACACAGGAATTGTGTCCAGGAAGTAATGTAAGATATTGATGGAGCGGTTTATAATAATATAATTTTAGCCGATTTAAGTGAACAACTCTAGTCGAGAGCTAGTCACAGCTAACGTTACATCTTTATTATAATAATGGCCTATTCACATAGCGACTTTTCTATTTATTGAGCTCAAAGCGCTTTACAGCATATCATTACCCCGACAGTCCTGCTTCATTCAAAAGTCATCTTTACCTCCTAGGAGGCATACTGGTAGTGCTGCCTGGTCGACACGGCGCACATACCAACATTCTGACAAGATCTTTATACCCGAATGATGTGGGAAGTCGTGACAAACTACCTTTTCCAAGAGTACACCTTTTAGATAATAAAATATGCCCCGATCGGGATTCGAGCCCGTGTGGCCTGCCTGGTTACCAAACACGTTATCCCAACGTGTTAACTTTTCGGCCACCGCGCGGGCTGATGGAACGAAAATTGGCCAGTCTTCACGTCAAATCGTGTTACTTTCACCCAAAAGATGGTTATTAGATTGAGTAAGACAGGAAGAAAAGCTTGCAATGTGAGATTTCAAACGCAAGATTCTTCTAAGACAAAGACCACATTGCCTACAGCCAGTATTACGCTGTCGAAGATAACAGACAACTGTAAAGCTTCACCCTTGTACTGCTTTCTATGCTGTTTTGTGTTCATCTGGCAGTAAAAAAGAAGACATAGAGAGGGGGCGTGTTTCCGTGTTGTTGTTCTTCTTGTTGAAATCCGCTTAAAGTGGTCATTGGCAGAATCAGAGTGGTGAAGGATTCAGCTGAGTGGCAGAGGATAAAAAGGACTAACAAGATAGACAAAAAGAGAGAAAGAAAGAAAGAAAGAAGAAAAAAGAGAAAGAAAGAACGAAAGAGAGAAGGAAAGAAAGAAAAGAAAAAAAAGAATGGAAGAAGGAAAGGAAGAAAGAGAAAGAAAGAAAAAAGAAAGAAAAAGAGAAGTAAGAAAGAGTAAGAAAGAAAGAAAGAAAGATAGAATGAAAGAAAGAGAGAAAGAGAAAATGAAAGAAAGAAAGACAGAAAGAAGAGAGAAAGGAAGAAAGAAAGAAAAGAAAAGAAAGACAGAATTCAGAAAGAAAGAAAAAGAAAAAAGAAAGAAAGAAGGAATGGAAGAAAGAGAAAGAAAGAAAAAAAGAAAGAAAAAGAGAAGAAAGAAAGAGAGTAAGAAAGAAAGAAAGATAGAATGAAAGAAAGAGAGAAAGAGAAAAAGAAAGGAAAAAGACAGAACGACAGACAGAAAGAAAGATAGAAAGACAGAAAGAAAGAAAGAGAGAAAGGAAGAAAGAAAGAAAAGAAAAGAAAGACAAAATATAGAAAGAAAGAAAGAGAAAAAAGAAAGAAAGAAATAGTGTAAGAAAGAAAGAAAGAAAGAGAGAAAGAACGAAAGAAAGGGAAAAGAAAGGAAGGAAAAAGAAGGAAAGACAGAAAGAAAGAAAGACGAAAAGAAAGAAAGACACAAATTAAAATAATGGACATGCACGAAAACAGTTTCTTGTTACGTGTATGACTAAAGACGAGACGACTTCGGCTTTTAGACCACTTAAGCCAATATTGAGAGTCAGAATTTGAGAGATCTCACACACCGTAGCTAAAGCGTTCAGCCAACTCCAAGGTGTGGACCACGGGGTTGCAGGTTCGAGCTCACCCTGTGCCAGCTCAAAGTTGGCGTTCACTTTGAGTGTTATTTCAGCCCCTGGTCTCCTTGAAAGGTGGGACCAAGCACCTAGTCTTTTTTGGATATGGACGATAAACTCGGAGGTCCCGTGTGCACGTTGCGCACGTTAAAGATCCCTTGGCAGTTTGAACTCGATGAAGAGTAGACCAGTTATGGTCGCTGTCCGGGAAAAATTCAAAATTAAACCCTATCATAACCCCCTCGTCCCCAAAAATAAAAATGGTCGATAGGCGCTGCTCTGTGGCGACTGTTTGATGGCCTCAGTGAAAAGCGGAGCTCATAACACTACGACAAATGTCCCTGAAATGGGATGAAAAAAGTGTATACAACAATACAATGAATAAAACATTTTAAAAAAACAGAACTTGTCAAGGTTCTGAAGTAGAAAGCGGTCATCTTTATCAAAGACAATAGACATTCATGCTTGCTGTCCTTTTGAGAAATACAAAGGAATATAAAGAACAATGAATCAATTTGTTCACATCGCAGCGGGGACTCAATACAGGACCGCTCACTAAAAGGTCACCAGCACGAAGTCCTTTGTTAACCTTTGCTCAATCCGCAGAGCATTTCTTTGTTTAATTTATGTTTCTATTTTGTGAACGGTAGCGGAAAAGAAGAAAAATAAAAAGGTGAAAGAATTGGTATACCACCTCAATGATCAGATTTTCTTCATCATATCAAAAATATTTCGCGACCTCAGTGCTAATTTGATCTACCTACACAAGATATTGAAGGAGATAGAACAAAACAGCACTGATGTGACGATTTGTAAAAAAATACTTCTTTGCTGATAAACCAGCGGTCTGTGAATATCGGATGTGACTACTCGTACTTTTTCCAATTCTCATTTTGCTCGGTATCTCGTGAAATTACTACCCAAATTTATATCATGGGTTAATGAAAAGTCATACAGGCGTATGACATTTCTTTATTGTGCTGCTTCCCTGACTGTCAATCATAATAATAAAAATATAAAAAAATTAATTGTAACAGCAAAGTTCGTGTCTACAGCTACTTTCCTTGGTGCAGAAGGCTCGAAACGCTTTACACATCTCATCAATGCTATTCAGAATACAGGAGGCTGGTCCTTTTAGAGAATTGTGTTAATGATTTACACTGTTTGTCCATCAAACGAACATTTGCTGTTATCGGCACAAACACAATGCTCTCACCTCCTCTTTTAGCTTTCGTAATCATTCGAGGCTCCTGATTGGCTGATTGACCGGAACAAATCACTGTCATGTTCCGGGATGACCCAGAGAGATTACAGAGATGATAATCTAGTGTCTGTGGGTGACCTAGATTCCGTACTTTGGCCTTTGTTGTATTTCTGGCCACTGTCCTCTGAGATAGTGTTGTACCCAAAATTGTATTAAACCACATCAAGATTCGTGTCCACAATCTATACAATATTTACTGAAGAAAATTGAACCTAGAGACCTGGCTTCGACGGCTCAGGGTCATTGACATTGCCTTATGTATTCATACTCGCTGTGATAGATCACGCGATCTGATTGGCTGTCACATTTAAGGATGAGCCGTACTAAAGTGGATGAACCATAGTCCAAAGCTGGTCCACAAGCTTATTAACATATCACAGCTGATGTACTCTGCTAGTTGTCCTTCCATCGGATCGGTGTGGTAAGTGTGTTACGCTGTGGTAAAGCTGACCCTTGTTTTGCAAAATTGGGTAAACATGAACACGCACAACACCCACCCGCACCCACTCCTTGCAAGGTTATCTCAATATAGAAAAAAAAAGGCTCATGAATAACCAAGACATGCATGGCTTACTGCGTTGCCCACATATCCACACACCCTCCCTCTTTGTCTCTCTATATAGAATGAGCGCTCAACACAGGACCAAGGTGTGTGCTGACCGCTGCTAACAGTAGTATGGTCTTCTAGCATAGACCGCTATCGCAAGTTACATGTCTCGTTTACATGACACGCTGGAAGAAGTTTGTAAAACAACTTTATTTTCCAATTCTGAAAATTGAAGCAACACTCTTTGTTTGAGAAAAGAACATCTTGTATATAAGTTCATTCATGACAGTACAGTACAGTACAGAGAGTAGTGGAAAGCTCTGTGGCGACTGCGTGTTGGCTTCAGCGAAAAGCGGAGCAAATTTCCTGAGAAAGGATGAAAAAAGTGAAGAGAGTGTATACAATATACAACTCCACCACTGTCCCAAAAGACGCTGTGGTCATAAAAGTCTTATTATGTTAGTAATTTGGGCATGACAATCACTTTCTATCGCTCATATTATCGCGATATGGAGATTATTGTATTCTAAGCTGTATCCAGACATTGTTACGCCAATATGGTAAAGACTCCCTTAATCGATTGGTATATCCATCTCGTTAGTCGTGTGTCACTGCGCGGTTGTATAGGCTTGCATCTGATGACATTACCACATCTTCAGCCATACCCCCGCCTGTCAACGGAGACTGTTCACCTCGATACCTTAAGGAGTGGTTTAATTGGAATTACACATGGGGGAAAACCAGATCTAAGATTTTTCGAGACAAACTATTAATCACATTGTTTGCGATCCCGGGCGACCTCCTTGCCCTCAGACAAAAGCAAAGAAGATCAAGATGAAGAAGGAGAAGAAGAAGACTGAACAATATATTAATTACGTAAATGAACAGACAAAAAGACACACGATGTGGGTAACAATTAAGTAAGAACATGACATATCTGAGAGACATCTCGCTAATGAAAAGAATGTAATGGGAATTATTCAGAAATGAGGAGATATTGATAATTGGAACGTCCATATAAATAAGAAGCAAACATTGAACTTCAAAGCAGATCTCCTCCCTTAATACTGCACCAAAATAGATGCGGTTTTCACCAAAGTCCCCCTTTCGTTTTGCTTGATGTATTACGAATAAGTAACCATTTTATGACAATTTGTGACTATGCGAGTTTGTCTAAAGCACGGACGTATTCGTATAAAAACCATTTGGGTTCAGAGATAGAAGCCCTGCCACCGTTGTTGCGTGTACTCTATGTACGCGCTAGGCAGGCTGCGCTTTTTTATTATAAAGAGAAAGGTCACTGCCCTGTGTCATCGTCTCGTAAAAAATGTCGTTAAAAGGAATCCACGCGCTGAGGGACGTGAACACGGGCCATATAAATCAGCTATCAATACTAATATTTTACGCCATATTGCTCACAGAATCCGTTCAGACAACCGGTGACTGCGCATAGCAATCATAAAAGCATGGGATTATAGTCCTTTGTTTCAGGATGAGTTGAAATCTCCCTGGTCATAAACACGCGGATATGGTCAGATAACATGGTGATTAAAAGCAAAAGATCTCAAAAATGACACTAAAGTAGCTAGCACTCGAAATACCCTTGCCAAGAAAATGTAAAAATGGCAGCACAGCTCGACCGAGGATCATTCTGAGATGACCTTGTAGGAGCTTTCCTATTAAGTGTTTTTAATGTTTTCACCAGGTCATGTGACGCAGAGGACAAACATCTTTGGATACGTTCACTTGCGTGGTGTTCAGAATGTGTTTTTTTGCGGGAAAAAAGGTGTGGTTGGTAGGATTGAACAGCGTTCGACTAGATCATTCAATGACATACTAGATAGAAGAGCGAAGGCCTACATTGTGCTGGATCACTGAGGGGAAAAAAGCAATACGCATTTAATTAACCTTGTCATATTTCGTTTCAACCTATGCTATTGTCTATGCTATTCGCATACCTATACTGTGTGTTGAAGAGTGAGTGAGTGAGAAAGAGAAAGGTGTATGCAAATGTGTCCCACCATGGTGGTTTGTTTGTGAATGTATTCAGAACGTTGTGAAACCAATATACCCTCATGGGATAATAAAGAATCATCTTATCTTATCTTGAGAACTACATCTACGAATTGAAAAGAATGGGGCTACAGAATCATCAGAATTGTAGGAAATGCGATGCCATACCCAGATACCTTTTCTATTTAAACATGTTGCTTGTTGACGTGATCTGGTCGTCTAGGCAAGGTACAGTGTATTATAATAATAATAATTAATAATAATTTATTGCATTTCTTGTGCGCATTTCCAGATGTTAAACATTTTCTCAATGCGCATTACATAATAAGACAATACAAATCACAGGGAAATGTGAAAGACAAGATACAGCCAATAAAATACAC
>JAUELK010116060.1:0-11887 GCA_031471215.1 Gastropteron pacificum
TCTGTCCCTGTGTCTCTCGCTCTGTCTGTCTCTGTCTGTCTCTCTATCTGTCTGTCTCTCTCTCTCTCTGTCTCTCTTTCTCTGTCCCTGTGTCTCTCGCTCTGTCTGTCTGTCTCTCTCTCTGTCTGTCTCTGTCTCTCTCACTCCTCTTTCTCTCCCCCCTCTCTCTCTCTCTCTATCTATCTCAGTGTCTCTCTTTCTCTGTCCCTGTGTCTCCCACTCTGTCTGTCTCTCTCTGTCTCTCAATCTGTCAATCTCTCTCTCTCTTTATCTCTCTCTCTCCCCCTCTCTCTCTCTCTCTTTCTCTCTCTCTCTCCATCTCTCTCTCTCTCTCTCTCTCTCTCTCTCTCTCTCTCTCTCTCTCTCTCTCATTCACGTCACGTGTATTGTGGCCACAGCATGAGGGTGGCAATTAAAGAGCACGAGCAGAAGAGAGGAAATAAATGAGGACCTCTGAAGTTTAATTTTCTTCATTTCCTTTCATCCTACTCGCTGGGTGTACTAACTACTACAAGGTGGAGTCGATTTCAATCGGTGTCCTGATCGATACCCCCGGGGGCCACGTGGTGGGCTATCGGAGCTCCGGGGCTGCCAGGAAACAGGCACGGACTTTACGAGACAGTGAGGCCAAGTGTTCATCAGGGCAACAGGGATAATCACCTCAGACGGGACGCCTGGCCAGGGCCAAGTCTTGTTTCCCTGATAAATTACTGCCTCATAATCGTTCTACTCCTCGCCTTCTTGTTGCGCCCGATGGAAGTGGGGCCACGTTAGTACACGTTAGTGAATGGCTTTTCGTGATCGGTGTGTCGCGTTGGGGCCTTAATTCAAAAGTGTGTCGCGTTGGTTGGGCCTTAATTCAAAATGTGCCACAGGTCTCGGCTCGGGTGGTTGATTGGTTGGAAACTTGTTTATTACACGCATGCGCCTACGCTCGATCAATTTACTCTTTTTGATAGACCTCCCGTATAGTGATGTGAAAGGGGGGGGGGGGGGGGTGGCATTGATTTAATTGGTTATCATCGCTTCTGCTTGTTAAACCAATCGGAAATGTGACTCCCCGGAATGGTGGCTTGGTGGTTTATGTACGCCTACTTCTTGTCTGGAATTGCAACCTGGTCAGCTTTTGCTTGCTCGCTGCTTTGGTTACTGCTCTTTAATTGTACCACGCCAAAAAGGGCACTGCACAAAACAGTTATCTAGTCCGGATGGTTCTTGTGACTGAATGCTTGCATGATCAAGGGGCCAGTTTAGGTCTTCCGGTCGAAGGTTGCAGGGCTAGATTGCCATGGCTCTAGAGGTTTATAAGACAGCTTGAAGAGTGAGTAACTCATACTTTATAAGTATAATATACTGTACCTAATGCCTGATCGAGCGTTGGCCTCACGAGTCAAAGGTCCGGAGTTCGATCCCCGGCCGTGCCGATTCGATTTGGATTTGAGAGTATTTTCTTATCCACCACCATCTTGGAAAAGGTACTTTGTCACGACTTTATCATCTCACCCATGTGTAAAATGGGTACCCGACTATAGACAGTGAAAGATATTGTCAGAATGTTAGTATGGGCGCCGGCCAGGTAGCACTACGCGCCGACCAGGCAGCACTACCAGTATGCCTCCCAGGAGGTGGAGATGGCTTTGGAATGAAACAGGTCTGTTGGGGTACATGTAATACTATGCTGTAAAGCGCTTTGAGCTCAAAGAGGAAACGCGCTATATAAATCTATTATTATTATTACCTTCTGAAAAGTAAAGAGACTGGGGAAACTATCTGGACAAATGGAATAATTGGTTTGTAAATAAGTATGCATGTATTTGATAGCATGCATTTAATGCATGTATATATCGTGTATTGCGCTGTACCTTGCTCTACAGCAAACTCAAAGCTCTTTACAGCCACTATTAACTAGACAGACCTGACTGATTCCATAGTCTTTCTGCGTAAGGCGGCATGCATACTGGTAGTTCTGCCAAGTTGGGGCCCATACCAACATTCTATAGGGTACCCCTTTTACACCTGGGTGGAGCAACAATGTGTAATTTTAATAGTACACCTGGTGTTGGATAAGAAAAACCGAGTATACATGCTCAGGATTTGAACCAGCGGACCTTTGATTCGAGAAGCCAACACGTTGCTCGATCACCTAGTACCCGTAATAGTAGATAGGCTTAGGGCTATGTAAATGATAAAGTGCGTTGAAGTACATGTATGAAGCTAATAATGGGTCGATATATGGGCTATGCAAATCATAGTATTGCTGTCATAATGAATTACCAGAAATGTACACAATCAATTTGTCATGGACAATTTTTTTATTTAGACCGCAAGAGAAACCAAGTCTTGGTAATAATAATAAAAATAATAATAATAATAGTAGTAGTAGTAGTAATAATAATACATGTAGTAATATTGATAATAGCCGATTTGTATAGCGCTTTATCTCTTTGTTGAGCTCAAAGCGCTTTACAGCATACTACCTGTATTACTCCGACAGACCTGTTTCATTCCAAAGCCATCTCAACCTCCTGGGAGGCATACATGCACTTGTAGTGCTGCGGGCGCACAAATGTACCAACATTCCTACAAGATCATTCAATGTCTATAGTCGGGTACCCATTTTTCACCTGGGTGAGGTAAGAAAGTCGCGACGAAGCACCTTTTCAAAGAGTACACCTGGTGGTGGATAACAAAATACATGTACTCTCAAATCCAAATCGAGTCAGCACGGCCAGGAATCGAACCCCGAACCTTTGACTCGCGAGGCTAACGCTCTGACCACTTGACCACCAGATCACAATTCTTAGTCTTAGTAGTAGGTCTACTAATATAAGGGAGCCCGATGGGTCATTGGACGTGGCGAGTGGCTTGGCATGGGAGCTAACCTAAAGATAATTTGTTGCTGAAAACAAGAGTATATGAGTTGCATCCCTTTAAATTTAAGCTGACAGTCTACGCATTACAGGTGTGTGTGGGGGGGGGGGGGCACCTTTAACCCACCGTACAACTAAAAAGGTGAAAAATAGAGGGTAGGGTAGTGTGTGTTTGCCAAACTGCCCCGAGACTGGTCTCCCCAATATATCTCGCTCCTAGGCCTAGATCCACCGGTCGTCCACGAGCAGTGAGATCGCCGCACGCATTCAATCACCCCTTCGCGGTGAACTGGGGCAAAGGGGCACCCCAAAACCGTCCTGTGAGGACCCATACTATACCCTTAACTTGTTTTCGTATTCCAATGACCATTTCTGACTGTAACTGTAAACTGTTGCCTAGAGATCGAGGGGTCCGCGCGGTGTCGAAACAGATAACAGTTAACAGTGGCACCAGAGACATGTCATCTGGTGGCGCAGTGGTCAGAGCGTTGGCCTCACGAGTCAAAGGTCTCGGATTCGATCCCCGGCCGTACCGACTCGATTTGGATTTTAGAGTATTTTCTTATATCCACCACCAGGTGCAATCTTGGAAACGGTAATTTGTCACGACTTTCTCACCTCACCTCACCCAGGTGGAAAATGGGCACCCGACTATAGACAGTGAAAGATCTTGTCAGATTGTTGGTGAGGGCGCCGGCAGCACTATGTGCCGACCAGGCAGCACTACTAGTAGTATACCTCCCAGGAGGTTGAGATGGCTTTGGAATGAAACAGGTATGTCGGGGTAATAATATGCTGTAAAGCGCTTTGGGCCCACTTTGCGCTATATAAGTGATGTTATTATTAATACTATGTCATGGAGACGAGAAAAGTAACTTACCATAGCAGCTTATGCATGTACATGTACTAGAAAACCGTATTATTATCAGCACACACATTGGCCCTGTGTTGCAATCTTATTCTATACAGAGAGAAAGAGGGATCGAGGGTGTGAGTATGTAGCCATGAGTCGTCTTCTATAAAGAGAGAGAGGTAAGGGCTGGGTATGGGTGTGTTCATATTATCTCTTGGACTGATCCAATTTCGCAAAAAAGGCCAGCTTTCATGTCGCCCTCTCTCTCTGGCTCTTGAAACGCATTGGGTAAACTTGTTTGGTCTCCGATCAGGTGACCCGGGTTCGAATCTTATTGTGGGACTCTGGATACAATATGGTATGGTACAATTTATTTCATAAGGTCATCCCTCACCATCCTTTCAGAGACAGACATAAGAATGTAGGTCCCACCTCTTATATGACCTAATTGTGTAGTCATGTATATGATTCATAAAGAAAACAAATATTGATACAATATTAACATAGGCCTTAGGGTTTGCTCCATAGTTAGACACTATTTCTCAATTAATGTTGTTTGAGACAATGTACAACTGCATACTGAGCATACTGCATGTTGATGATCTTGTCAACTTGAAATCTTCAGACCAACCTTATTTGGTGTATCAACAAAGCACACATGTGTGTAGTGTACTTAACTTAACAAAACAGAGTGTTTGTGTGTGTTTTTCCTGTGAGTCACACACAGATTAAGGTACATGTACAATTACTACAATTAAAATAAATATAACAAGATAATAAAGACAAATTGTTTTGCATGCATTGGCAATGTTTATTTTTCATAGTTCAATGTGTCATTTCTAAGAAAACCATGTGTCATTTTTAAGAAAACCATATCCCATTCTACACTAAGCGATCTCAGCTTGCCCTGTTCTTTCTGACATTTCTTTCATACCTACAAGACACTCAAGTAGGCCTACCAAAATTGCATCCAATCTGTAAACACATCGTATCAGTTCGCATAAGAAGAACATGCTAGATATAGCAACAATGTTACTGCTAGTTAGAACTAGACATGAGCTGGGTTTTTTTGTCTAAGTAACAAATCAAGCTATCCAATTATATTTTTACAAAGCAAGGAAAAAAGAATGAAAGACCAAGTCAAATAAAATATATACATCAAGGCCTACTCCAAAGGAAAAAGTGACATATGTGTAAGGGTTAAAATCAATTGAGTTCGGATGAAGTAAAATCACTAAAACAACAAAAGCACTTTTACTGTTCCCAAGTAAACTCCATTCATTCTGCCCACTACTTCTCAGATAGTACCTGGCTAAGGGGATGAATTGAACCACCTACAAAGCACACACACACACACATTGTCAACGCAGATTTCTACCCATCCAATCTCAGGACGCAGGAAATGAATGGCTATCTATCTCCAGTGACAAATACAACATTTTCTCAACCTTTTTCAGCTAACTCCACACATGATGAAGATATATACGAAAAGGAAAAATACAGTCACAACCACGTGTGAGTATATTTATTTTAATATATCTCCAGCAACAGATTGTCTCTTCTTCTTCTTCTTCCATTTATGACTGCAGCCTCATAATAGAGGACTTTTGCAATCGCGCAATGTGACTCAGTCTCCAATGCCATTGAGGATATTAAAATGCACACATTAGATGTTACAATACAATGTATACAGTATTCCAGGTGCAGGCTTTACTGCAGATGCCACAAGGGTATTTTGCCTTGGGTCCTGGATTTAATTCAATATCTCCTGCCAAAAGGAGGATCAAGATAAAGGATAGGTCTAGATTTATAATCTGTTGTTTTTTGTTGTTAGGTCTAGACCTAGATATGTAAATATAGGAAAATATGTAGAATGGTGACAAGTGCACATAGAGAAGAGACCCAAAAAAAAGAGTACAAAGGAAAAATGTATCATACATGAATTCCCAACCCCATTAGTTAGTAAAACATTTCATAAATTTACTAGTGAAAACTTGTTCCTCTGCACCTACACATATTAATTTTAACTAAATGGAATAGAATGCACTGTTTGTCTCATTCTTGTAGTCATAGATATTCTCACTAATACACATCAAATCATCCCTCAAATTCTTTCACACATTGTGTATGATTTTGTATTTGTCGTGATGAATTGTTAGAGGCAATGCATTTGACCCACAGATTTGAGAGAGAGTTTTCAATCAGTGCTGTTCAATAGCATCATGTGGATGTACATGGAGGGGGATGAAATGACGTATTCCACGACTTTGTTTTCTCCATTCACAATGATGATACATTACAGTTACAGTATGAGAAATAAATCATCGATCATGTTATTGATTTCAAAGGTGTTTCCTTTCAACATGACCAAACATTGTACTGTGAGACAGAAATTTCTGCCCATATGAATAATGAGTATGGTATATTATTTCCTTTCAAAATGATGATGCATTTTGGTATGTGAATGAAATTCTTTGATCAATTTTGTGTAGAGCCAATCATTAGGCCCAACAGGATGTTTTTGGGGAACAGATTCAAATGTTGTAATGACTCTTGAATTCACACTGCCAGTGACACAGCTCTTCATGATTCTTCTTACATCTACATTAAACTAGACTTGAACCTCACGCCAATGATGTCTTGGTTCAGAGCATGATACGCCTCTGTTGAAGCCTGGTCCCTGTCCTAAACTTGATGAGTATTGGCAGTAAAGGTAGTTCAAAAAACGTCTAGCCTCTATCTTCAGCCTGCGTGATATATGTCTCTTGGCCAAGGAGCTGCCGCACACAGTGACCAGTCTTTCACTCACTTAGCATTCTCGTCTGTACACATTCAGTCTAAATTGAAGGTTGTAGTCAAACACTTGGTGGTCCGCAATTTGCTCAAAGCTGTTTGCAGGTCTGCCATGGTGATGCTACGGAACCTGGACTGGTCACCTTCATAGTTGCCCGCACCGCTGGAAATAGACACAACAAACAATTAGCATGAAGCTAGGACATTTTTGAGATATCGATTTGAGACAGCGCAATGTTAACTTTCAGACAAAAAGAACCTATGTAACAATTCAGATACTTATACCCAGTTATTGCAGTTTTTGTTCTTCAAAGAATTGTTCACATTTGTGTAGTGGTCTGGGGAAAAGGATGGACTTGGAGGAAAATTTACTTTTTCAGTTCTTAGTTGCTTATGAAAAGCTAATCAAGGAGCATTTCAACATTTACAATTATTTCTTCAATTAAAAAAAAAATGTATTTAAAAAAATGCTAACCAATGGAAACCTGTTACTAAAAAATCAACTATATTTCGCTTATAAGCTTATCTTGGAAGCTCCAAGTACGCAGTTTTGCCTGGCCACTACACATTTGATGCTTAATTTTAAAATGTATCATACAAGAAGAAGGAAAAAAACCCACATAGGTAAGTGGAATATTTCTCTTAACTTGAGAACTGATATTTTCAAGTCATGACTTTTACAGATCTTCATCACAAACTGAAGTATGAAAAGATCCATGACAACCTGAATGTCTGAACTAGATTGTAACATCATTTGCCATATTTACAATGTTTAAAATGATCTTTATAAGATGTATCAATAATCTAATCATAAGCTGTTTTCAAACATATTTAATGGCTGTGCCTGCTATGAATACAAGACAATACAGTCTATTAAGTAAGGACCTTGCAAAATACCACTGAATAGTGTACCTGCAGTTCTTCACAAATTCGTGAACAACGGACACAGCTGCCGAGCGACATGCTTCTCTGAGGTCACTGCCTGACATGCCTTCCGACAGCACTGACAGATGATCATACCTGATCTGTTCAACCTGACGTCACAACAGAGAAAAAGATATCAACGTGCAACACCTTATCATTATGCATCAAACAATGAATTAAAGTATAAAGCATTCTACATTTTTTGTAATGATGTCACCACTCTGGAAATAAAACAAATTTCAACAAAACACAACAAAAATTAAACAAACAGAAAAGTGTGCAACACCAACAAAAAATCAACATTAAAAATGGAATGAACTGCACTATTCAATAATACTAATGTATCCCTACTCTAAAAGAATATAAAACATTCAATAGTAGAATAACAATTTGTTACAGATGAAAGAAAATACACTAAGGACCATGGCTTATTTGGAACATACCATAGATCAACACAGAAGGTCTGTCTCAGTCATGGGTGTTACCAACTGAAACTTCCCAACACTGAAATCAAATTGTATGTGATCCCCAAAGTTGGCCAATACTGAAAACAACTGTGGGTGGAACCTAAATGCGCGCCACCAGGGTTGTGGCATTTCAGACCATAATTTGAACAAAAATCCCATCAAGTTCCCACAACATGCAAAATCAACTTTTGTCATATTATCTATCAATAAATAAACACTCCATTTCACATTCTTGAAGAAGAGTGAATACGGAAGCTTTTTTGCTGTAGACTCGCGAATACGGAAATCCGTCATGGTAAGGAACGATAACACCCATGGTCTCAGTCCCCAGTTGGTAGAACTTTAAATTGCATTCATATATTGCTAATCAATTACTGGAAGACAGCATAGAAAAAGTCTGTCTGTTACCCCCTAGAAGTATTTCATCTTACTTATCTTATTTACAAGGTAGGTATCATGCATAGGTAGGTACCATCTCACCACTGTATAATCAACTAAAAGCTATTATTTGTGATCCAGTATACTTACTCGTTCATTCACCAAAATTAGCTTCAGTATGCATTCTCTTTGAAACTGATCCTGGGAAAAAAAACAGACACAGATATACTTGAAGGACTGTTGTATAAAAGTTCATAAACTTCTGATTGCTTAGAAGGAAGCTAATTTTACATGTGATTAAATGAAATGAAGAGCAATAATAAAGACCAATGGCATATTTCATAATTGAATACAATGATTTACACATAAATCTTTTGATCAAAGACACCCTTTCATGAGTGTAAAAAGATATGTCATGGAGTTTACTAACACAACATTTGTCAACAGCTTTAAAATTATGACACAGGCTACTGATAGAATTTCCAATGTGAAATCATTTCAAGAAAGTGTATGGTATACACTTTAATGAAAAACAAAATGGATTATTGTATCTCAGCAATATAATTTTGGAAAATTGCTAATAAAAAAATGTTAAAAATTACAGATGATTTTTTCAGCACACAGCACAACTTACTGGCATGCCAACGTAGAACTGACAAGGCATTCTGCGCAAGATGGCTGCGTCCACATCATGTACCCTGTTGGTAGCTCCCATGATCATGATGCGGCAGTGTGGATCAGTGGTCAGCCCATCCCAGAGGCTCATAAACTGAGTTTTCATCATAGCTGTGGCCTCATGATCGGAAGAAGACCTGGCACGAAGAAATGAGTCTGCAAGACACATTTACAACAGCTTTGAAGAACATGACAAAGTGAATTCTGGCATCCCTTCGTTGCTGCCCCATACACAAAAATGACGTATGGGCCTGAGTGAGGGAGACAGAATGCATCCATTCATACAATTGACGAGTGAAACATGTCAACATTTAAAAAAATAATTAAACACTCAAGATTGGTTAGGAAAATACTAACCACATGAACACAGTACTTTAACATTGCCAATTGCTACAAATTCTTTGAATAAATTGTCACACATGTAATGATGTTGTGTTTTGATTTTGTTCACTGTTCATTGAAATGGTGGGTGTGCATAATATGTATGTCGGCAGTGGCACAGACAGATGGACGGCAGAACTTCTCTAGACCCCAATTGTCTTCTATTTTATAAACACTTACCAATCTCATCTATGAAAATAATGGTTGGCTGAAGCTTCACTGCCTGCGAAAACAAGAAGAGTACATACCATGAAATGTACCTATTAAAAAAAATAGTATTAAAATAAATATATATCTCTTAGACTTAATTGTCAATACATCCCTGACAAGGAATAAAACTCCTGTAATTCCAAAACATGTTATTTGTACTTATTACAGCAATATTCCAGTGCAGCGTCAAAACCTCCCTATACAACTGGATACATCCGTATGCCAGACTGGTCTCGACTAAAAGACCCTTCATTGATTTCCATAGATGCAGGTTTGATGTCGTACATTCAAAAAGAAAACTGTCTATAGCAACCAAAACTGAACTGATACCCACCAACAGATACGGCTTATAATGTCATTAAGGAGTGTCCAATTTCAGAAATGATTGTCTAAGATTCTAGGAAGTTACAATTCAATGAGTGTTCAGAAATTTGAAAACTTACAAGAGAGAAAACCGCTTCTGCTCTCTTCTGAGACTCTCCATACCACTTGTCCACCAATGTGGAAACTTGGAGGTTGATGAATCTAGCACCTGTAGGGGGGAGGGGGGGGATTACAGTGTCTCTAATAGAATTCAGTCATCACAATATCCAACATTTATAAATACAAAGAATCCTACCAACATTCTCATTGAATAGCATCAAAAAACATTTGAATCACTTTGCTAGTTGCTCTGAAGTGTTTGAATGGATATTGATTAATTAATGACAACATAAAAGAGTTCACAAACTTTCAAATCAAACCAAAAATGCTACATATATATATATATGTATACTAACATGGAAATGAATCATATTGTTACTGAAAATGTGTACCTGCAGCTTTTGCCGTAGCCTTGGCAATCATGGTCTTCCCACATCCAGGGGGCCCATGTAATAAGACTCCTGGAGAGCAAAAAGGGCACATCCTGCATTATGTATCAATAAAGTGAAAATAATGTTTCTTCAGATTGAAAAGCAAAATACTATAATGGCTTCATTGATGATGCAAGAACAAATCTACATGATGAATAATAGTATACTTGCACAATTAATCAACTTTGATGAATTTCAAACTCAAACTTCACTGCCTATATGCAGTGATAAACCAATAAAAAAAAAAAGAAAAGATGATTACACAAAAGCAAAATACATTGGGTTTGAGGCAATATGAATGAATGCAACAATCGTGTATCATACTCATCATAGAAACCATTTTGTATTCTTGCAACAAGAGTAAAGACTAAAACTAGCAACTAGCATTAAAATACTGTAGTCAACTGACCATGAGCCTAAGGAGTCCCATTGCAAATTATTCAAAATACCTGTCAACAGCAGGCCTTATAAATAGGGTTTTCCATAAAAGTAAGTGAGTAGGTTAAAAACCTTTTGGAGGCTGTAGCAAGGATGATGTGTTGAAGAGGTCTGGCCTGCGGAATGGCAAGATGACTGTCTCCTTGATTTCTTGGATGGTGCTCTCCTGACCCCCAATCTCAGCCCAGCTGATTGGCATGGAGTTGGTGTCCAGCAAGTTGGCAGCAACGCAGAGCTCATAGTCTGTCAACTGTAAGTAGACATACAGTTAGTTAGTTGAAATAAATTCTTAGTCTGAAGTGACAGATCAACGGGTATTGTAGATCTAGAGAGGGGGGGGGGGGGGATTTTTTAAGGGGCATAAAAATAACAAGACAAAAAATAAACAAAATTGAGAAGTAACTGCCGTCTTTCACAAACAAAAATCACATTCATGTCTTAATTTAAAGAAAAAGCATGTCTTATTTTAAAGAGAATGCATGCTTTCTTATAGTGTCTTCATCCTGACCAAAACTGAAAGTTTTAAATAAATAGTCCAAACACAGTACTTTGTCAAACACCCTACACAATGATGAAACATTGCACATGCAGGGCCTACCACTTTTCACAAGCCTAATTTCTCTCATGCTTGTGAGGACTGTGTAGGCATCATTGGCAATGATGTTAAAAGATGAGGATGCTGTTTTACTTTCCGGAATAAATCATATTCATATAAAGACATAGGACAATCATTTAGCCTGCACATAAAAATTAAAAAAACAATGACATGAATATATCATATATATCAAGTATAATAAACAGTTTCATAGTTTTGTTTCTCAATGCAATGGGAGCACTTCAGCTTAACTGTCAACTGTCTAGACTAAACTAAGGTATACAAATACTGAACACTACATTCATATATGGCGGAAAACAGACCAAGCAAAAAATTAAGGTTTCTGCATTAGTCAGAAGATATCTCAAAAACTGTTGCAAATTTTACTGTTCTGTTTCTTTTGTGATGCTTGTACACCTTTTGGGAAATAGATTCCATGGTTTCATGGA
>JAUELK010116282.1:0-5000 GCA_031471215.1 Gastropteron pacificum
CCCCTCTTTCTCTCTCTCTCTCCCCCCTCTCTTTCTCTCTCTCTCTCTCTCTCTCTCTCTCTCTCTCTCTTTCTCTCCCCACAGCTCGCCATGAACACGCTAGCCAACAGCCCAAAGGGTGGGGCATGGCCAAAGCGAAACTGCTCGACACTAGGAAACCATCCGTGGCGAATGCAGGTATGTGCCCCATCATTATTCATTAACTGGTATTCTAATTCTGTTATTCTCACTCGCTAACTCAGTCCTCATTCCAACCGGTACTCGGATTCGAATATCAAAGGGTAGAGGAGAGAGAGAGAGAGAAAGAGAGAGAGAGAGAGAATTAGAAAAAGAGAGAGAGAGAGAGAGAGAGAGAGAGAGAGAGAGAGAAAGATATGGTGTTGTTATTTACACACACACATATAAACCCATTCCCCTCTCCCTTCTCCTTACTACCCCCCCCCCACCCCACACCCCCCCCCCTTTGTATACCCCTAGCCATGTCTCTCCTGGAGAGACTCAAAGCTAGTCAATCTGGAGTAGGCCAAGGTCAGAGCGTGTTCCGAGGACTTGTAGATCGCGCATCAGCCCCACAGGGACGTGTGCGGAAGGCTGCATCGGCTTTGATAGGAGGAGGAGGGGGAGGAGGAGGAGGAGGAGGAGGATGGGGAGGAGGAAGAGGGCAAAAAGACAAAGTCCCAGTGGCGGTCATCAAAGGGAAGCAATCCATCAAAGCCCAAGGCCCTGCAGCGAGAGAGAGGTTAGCTTCCATCGTCCGTTCTTGAGATAATAATATAATTCTCTCCTCCTCATCCTCTTCCTCCTCCTGCAAGAAGGTGACATGGACACATTTTTCTAAAAATAGCATTAGTATAGCGTTTTTCCCCGTTCTACAGCAAGTTCAAAGCGCTTTACAGCCACTATTACCCCGACAGACCTGATGCATTCGAGAGACGTTTCAACGTACTGGGAGGCATACTGGTAGTGCTGCCTTGGTCGGCGCCCGGCGCTCATACCAACATACTAACCAGATCTTTCACTGTCTATAGTCGAGTACGTACCCATTTTACACCTGGGTGAGTTGAAAAATTCGTGACAAAGAGCCCTTTTCCAAGAGTACACCTGGTGGTGGATAAGAAAATACTCTCAAATCCAAATCGAGTGGGGAACGACCGGGGATCGAACCCGGGACTTTTGACTCGCGAGGCCAACGTTCTGACCACTTCGCACCAGATCACCCTGTCCACTCGGTGGGCACAATGACTCGTTTTGCCTTGGTGGGCACAATGACTCGTTTTGCCTTGGTGGGCACAATGAATCGTCTTGCCTTGGTGGACACAATGACTCGTCTTGCCTTGGTGGGCACAATGACTCGTCTTGCCTTGGTGGGCACAATGACTCGTCTTGCCTTGGTGGGCATAATGACTCGTCTTGCCTTGGTGGGCATAATGACTCGTCTTGCCTTGGTGGGCACAATGACTCGTCTTGCCTTGGTGGGCATAATGACTCGGCTTGCCTTGGTGGGCATAATGACTCGGCTTGCCTTGGTCCCCAGGATGAAGCTCGCCACTGCCACGTCATTACAAAGCGCCATATTGGATCAGTTCAGTATGAGAGCGCCTGGCAAGACATCACAGGCAGTGTCTTCCAAGGCAAAGACCGGGAAGAAGCACGATGCCTCCGGAAATAATGGGAGAATTCACTCACGTAAGAAACGTCTTCTCTGTTTATTGTTTGTTTGTTTCTTTCTTTCTTTGTTTCATTCTTTCTTCCTTCCTTCTTTCATTCTACTTTCTTTCTGCTTTCTGTCTTTCTTTCTTGCCTTTCGTTCTTTCTCTTCATTAATTTCACTTTGTGGTCCATCTCATTGTAGCAAAATCTCAGCATCTTCAGATATCGAGTTGTTAGGCACTTTCATACGCCCCTAAAACACCCCCTTAGCCAAGTACCTTTTTTCAAACTGTGTAGGGTTTGGCAAACACATTTAATAAAAACAAAAAATGTCAACGTTGGTGGTAAATTTTGTTAGTTTCTACTCTTTGATGAAATGGTATTGTAGTGAATATCTCACCGCACACAATTCCACCGACTTAACAGCTAGGCAATCCTTCTCGGTGACAACAATTATATTCTGGACTATCCTGTGTTGCACTGTCTTGATTGTTGTCGGTTTCATTATTCTCAATGGTTCTTTATCACTCCCATTATCACTATGTGAATTCCAATTAAGGTATGTTCTTAAAAGAACATGTAGGCCTACTGTGGTGTTCATTTCCTTTACTATAACAACTATAACACTCATCGTTCCTTTTGCAGGCTCCAGAAAGATTCGTTCATCAAAACATCCCACCACTTACCACAACGCAGAAGAAGATGACGATGACAACAATGATGACGACCACGACATCTCCGACGAAGAAGAGTCCGAAGAGTATGACCACCATCCTCCTCCTCGTCGTCCCCATCATCACCACCACAACAACAACGATGATATTATCGAAAACGAGGACGACAATGAAATTGGAAACCAATTTTCCAATCGTGGCCCAGTTCGAAGTGGCCGTAAACCTGGAAAGACAAGGTGGGACAACTCCAAACCCATACTCAAACAACCAGGCCGAAGTTCCCAAGTCTCTGCATCTAAGTCTAAGTCTAAGATATTGGCTCACGCGAACGGGGATGTCCCTTTTCCTTCTCACAGAGACAGACATTCGAGACGAGAAAACCCGAAGAACAAAAACTACGAAGAGGATGATGACATTGTGGAAGAAGACACAGGAGAAAACGTGGACCCCCAGTCACGGAGAGGTAAACAAAGTGGATGGAAACGTAACCAGGACAACTCTGGACAAGTGGTTGGAGCACTTAGAGGGGAGAGGGTCTCCGCTGGAAAGACCACCGACCCCGTTGGGCGGAAATCCAAGTCTAATCCATCCAATGTGAAGAGAATTAGATCGTCAGGGCGCGGCCAATTCCAACGTGAGAAATCATTGTCTGATGATAGTGGTCATCTTGTAGTCGAGCCTATCGAAGATACTGAGGACGACGACGACGACGACGATGAAGACGATGATGAGGATGGTGAGGAGCGCGAATATGACGAAGAGGGAGAAGACGAGGTTTTCAGCCAAAATGCAAGCGGGTCTTCTGAAGGACAGGAGGCTGGACATGACCGAGTAACTGGGAAGGGAGGGAAAGGGTCTGGTGATGTTTTATCAAAAGATATACGTGGAAATAGACGTAAAACGGACATCGAGCGTGGGGGAGCATCTCAAAATCTTTCAGAGAACAAGAAGCACACTAAGAAAGGCTTTCGAACTCAAGAGGTCATTGCAGATGTAGAAATGGTGGACGAAGATGTTGCAAGCTCGAAAAAGAAAAGCAGAGCCCACAAAAAGGACAAGAAAAATAAGGGATTTGGGCACAAGACTTCGGCAAATAGTTCAGTACCAGAGATTAAAGTTGAAGACTTCAGTGACAACCCTACAGCCGGCCAGACAGATCGGCATGTGGGCAACAATGAACAGGATGGTCAAGAAGCTGTACCAGAAAATGACCAAGACCAAAGCACGGGCGGGGAATCCCTCCCAGCCAACACAAACAGTTCTAGCCAAGGCGACCCGAAGAAGAAAACAAAAAAGTGGTTTGGAAAATCGAAAACTTCCGAGGTTGAAAAGCAAGCTTCAACAAAACATGAGAAAACTAGTCCAAGCGATGGAATGGTCAATACTGATTCGGCTAATCAAAGCAAAGAGCAACAAGTAGGTCCAAAGGAATTGAATAATCTAAAAACGCGTGGAGCGGTCAGTAAGATGTCATCGCTATTTGAGCGTAAATCGGGCAACGATGGGGCGAAGAGTGACGTAGCCAGCACTAGCGGACATGGAAAGGGAAAAGGAAAGGGAAAAGGGAAAAAGTCCAAGTCACCGAACGATTACAGTCTAGAAGATGACAGGTTTGAACCTGAAGGCGTAACGGGGGGCGCGGGTGACAAGGATAATGTTACTGACTCACCCAAACATCGCCCAAGTAAGAGTAACATCAAGTCTGCCGCCAGTACAAAAAATAGTAACATAGGGACACGACGTAATTCTCAAAGTCAAGACATCGAGTCAACAGCAAGGCCACCCTCCTCGGCCCCTGTCACTCGCCTGACTGTAGAAAATGAATATAACGAAGACGAGATTTCCGAAGACGAGAATAATAACGTGGTCAGTGACGAACAATACAGCGACGACCTTGAGAACTCACAGACCAACTTCCGGAAAGGAACGAAGTCTTTCGGGCAGTTCCGGCGAGATAGGCCGAGTGTGACGTCACTGGGCTTAGAAGATGCCTCACTGAGTCGTCTGAACGCCCGTTTTCAAGATACAACAAATAGATCGAGGTCACCAACAGCCCAAGATATCAGCAGCAACTTCAACAATGCCAATGACGACCAACATCGAACCAATATCATTCAGGAAGATATAAATCGTCATCAGGATACCATCGGCTCATCGAGCGCAGTGGTTGAAAAAGCGGAGGCCGCCGGATTCACTGTTTTGGCAATCACCAATGGCAACTTGGACATCGACACAGGTTCGTCTGCACCCAGGGTCAATGTGGGCGACCCGGAAGTGGGCAGTGGGCGTGACGCCTCTGTGGATCCAGGGAAGTCTTCGGGTGCTTTTGCTGGTCTCTTCAAAAGACTACAAAGAAAGTGATAGAGCAAATAGATTAATATTACTGTTTTTTCTATGCATTATTTACAGTACTCATGTACCACTTTGTGATATTAAAAAGGAAGCAAAATATCAAATGTTGTTGGGTATCGTTATATAGCAGTTGCCGCAGTGCATAAGGACCAACGAATGTGCCGCTTTTCTAGTCTTTCTTTTGTAGTGTTCATTAAGTTTTGACCACCTAGCGATCAAACAAACAGACAAAGGGAGTTTTGGATATTCATCGTGACAGTGACAAGTTGCCAGAGAGAGTTTTTGAGATATATAGTGACCGTGTCAAGTAGTCAGAGAGATTTT
>JAUELK010116282.1:10000-11882 GCA_031471215.1 Gastropteron pacificum
GTTTGAGCTCAAAGTTTGTGTTCACTTTGAATTTTATAAGTGGGACCGAGCACCTAGTCTTCTCGGATAAGGACGATAAACTCGGAGGTCACGTGTGCACGTTGCGCACGTTAAAGATCTCTTGGCAGTTTGAAATCGATGGTCACTGTCCGGGCAAAATTTGAAATGAATTCCCCCATACACACCCCACCCCACAGTGACAGAATAATCAGCTTGTTGATTGTGGTCACTTAACGGAAGAAGAAGAAATAGAATGGATACAAGATACCATAATGTGATGCTTTCGGCCTCGGAGAGCTATATAAATGTCAGCTTTACATTTATTTGTTGTAGTACATGTACATGCTATCAGACATATTCCCATACTGACAGAAGTGTAACCCAAAATTAATCCAATGCAACCCCCCCCCCCCCTCCCTTTTTCTTATCTCCCCCCCTCCCCCTTGACAAGGTTTATTCACCCCCTCCCTCACCTTCCCCACATCATTTGGTGACATCATGGCAGCAAAACTGCTTCACATTTCACCTTTGACCCGAGGAAGTCAACATTTGACCTTTGGAGACAAAAATGTCCGAGGCTGGAGAGATGCAACAATGAGCTCACCTAACAACTTGCTCACCCCTACAAGACCGAAAATGGATTCTCCCAAGCCTTCCACCCCTAGAAGAGTGATCGTGGACTCTACCGAACGTCAAATCAATTCACCCAAGAACTCGCCCACTCCGAAAAGACTGAACATCGACTCTCCCAATTCATCCGTCCCCAAACAAGTTTCGATGGAAGCACCCGACATCCCGCCCACCCCTAAAAGACCTAACATGGACTCTCCCATTCCACCCATCCCCAGAGGAGAGAAAATGGACCCTACCGTGTTAAAATCTATAGGGTCTAGATCGACCTTTCTCTCCCCTCCCCAGCCCTCGAAACCAAAATCACATACCCCTGCAGTGTCCCTTACCACCCTTCTACAACCATCTTCAATATCAAAATCAAGTGAAACTACAATAGACTCTCCCAACAACCTGCCTACCGTTGATGAAACCAACATAGACTCTTCCGACAACTTGTCCACCCCTGACAAAATGAAAACGGACCCTACACGCATACGTTCCCACCCTTCACAACATTTTCTCACCCCCAATGAAGCACCTAGCCCCAATGAATTTGAAGACATTTCCAAACTCAAAGATTCTGAAACTAGATCTAACGAATTACCCTACTATCCAAACACTCCAAATTCTGAGCTAATAGCAAGAGAAAAGATTCCCTTTAACGACCCTATGTCAATGTTACCTTCTTGTGACCAATGCGAAATCTTAAGAGACCAACCGCTGACCATTCTACAAGCAGAACATTTGGTCATTCTAGACCAGAGCAAGTCTAACATTGTAAATCAGGGTTTAAGCCAATACCCATTGAACAGCGGCAACGAACTACTATCAAACCAACCAGCGAGCCAACTTCCAAGTCAACCAATCAACCAATTAACAAGTCAACCATCCAACCAACCAATCAACCAACCCATCAATTACAGTTGTAACCAACCATCGAGCACCCACAACGCACCAACCAACCAATTAACCAACCAACTAGCAAACGCCCCTGCCAACCAATTAACAAATCAACCAACACAAGAGCCTATCAACTATGGCTTCAACCAACTATCAAGTGCCTACAACCAACCAACCAATCAACCAACTATGGGTACATTGAACCAACAAGCAAACCAACCACCCAGTCAAGTCTACAATCAACCTAGCAACCAAATCAACAACCAACAAACGAACTGTGCATGGAGCCAGCATACCAACCCCAATGACTGCATTACACATCCCAGTTATCTGGTCGGAGGCGTCTACTGCATTGCACAATTGCATGAAT
>JAUELK010116392.1:0-19633 GCA_031471215.1 Gastropteron pacificum
ATGATGACGACGACGACGACGACGATGATGATGATGATGATGATGATGATGATGATGATGATGATGATGATGATGATATAATAACAACAGTAGGACTTGCCATATTTTATCAATTGTGCCTTGTCTTTGCGTATTACTGATAAAGTAATTTGATAGATGTGATTACAGTGTTTGTGTGTCTGTTTCTGTATGAACTCATTCAGTTTCTTCTAAAAAAAGAATGCGTACATGTCTGTTTGTTTTAACGCACTAAACTGAGTTTAAGAATCTTGCCATGACAGAGGCCAGAGAGACATCAAAGCCACTTGAACCGGTACCTTTTTCTGAAGTTGCACTTCCGGTGGAGGATGAGAATGTGGATGAAGAAAATAATTCCGAGTTAGAGAACAGTGTTAAAGAAGAAGAAGTTGTGGTGGTGGAAAAAGAGCCTGAAGTTCCAGAAGAGCCAAAGAGAGTTCTGCCTCGTAGAGTGGACGCATTGAAAGAATCATGTAAAAGCATACTATAAAACTTATGTTCAGACAATGTTGCTTCTGGATTCTTGACTTCAGTGCCAATTTATTGGATTTTATTGACATTGCTGCTTTTTGTTGATGTTTCAGAAATTTTAGTTTCAACGTTTTTTAATTAGGTGATTCCATATCATCTAGATATTTGCAGTTGTCTGATTTATTCAAGGTGTTATGTTGTATTTGCTAGAATTATTAGGCTTTTATTTTATGAGTAAATCTATATTTGACTGAGAGTCCTCTCTTTGATAAACCTGGCTTAAATAACCAAGCCAGAAATATGTATCATTCGGTTTTATCTGAAATTTAATTCTGAATGTTATCTCAAACTGTGGGTACAAAGCAATATAAATGAGGAACAATGTTTTTTTCTTCACTCTAATGACATTTCAGCTCTCAAAACCACTTGTCAAAAGTCATAGTCAAGTTCATGATATCAATAACAATAATGCACAATGCATAAGTAGCACATTTCCTTGCTCCTCAACAAGCTCAAGGCACTTCACATAGTAACATTACCCTAACAGACACGTTACATTCCAACACCATCTCAACCATCCTGGAGGCATAGTGGCTGTGCATCTCACCAGCACCCTACACAATTTTTCACTTGCCTGTTCTAATCAAGAGAGTTTTGAGGAGGTTCCACAAGAAGTGACAATGTGTTTTGGTCCAACGTATTCAGGTCCAGGCCACTATGAGGATGCCATTGTGTGCTGCGTGCGAGAGAACCCTGAGCCCATTGTGTTCAAGCTGTGCTGTGATGGCTTCAGGCCTGAACTGGAACTGGACAAGAAGCAACTGCACTTTGATCGTGTATTACTACACAGGTATGCTGATTCATTTCCTTCCAAGTTTTTTTTGTCACGGTTTTGGTACAATTAACCTAGCAGTACAAGTAGTAGCTGTGCAAGAGATTGTTCTCCTTCTGAAAACTTAAAGCATTCGATTTGAGTTTGGTAAATACTGCAAGGTGGAAAACAAAATGTGTTCTATTGTAGGTGAGAATCCATGTTTGTACTATTAGCACAGATGATAGATCTACGCACAGACAGGTCATTTAGCTATTTTTGCATACAAAGAGAACATAGCTGTCCAAGGGATGATAGGAAAGTATGACTAAAGCTCACACATGTTGGTCTGTATCCCAGTGATGAAACCCCTGCTGTTGTGTGTTGTGTAATGCACAGAGTAGTCTATGCTTTTTTTTACAAGCTCTACTCTTCAAACAAAGTGGAGAGGATTTATCTTTAAAGTTTTCTTTGCACTCCTTGTTTCCTCCAGAAAAGACACGAAGACCATTTACCTACACAACAGCACTCAGCTGCCTGTAGCCTGGAAGTTGAGTGGCCTTGAGAATCTCGGAGATGACTTCACCGTAGCCGCAGACAGTGGCGTTGTAGAACCCCTGTCTGAGTACCCCCTGCAGGCCTACTTCAGAGCCATGAAGGCGGTCCAGACCAGCAAGAAGATGATCAGGATTGAGGTCAGTGCCTTTGTGTTGATATCACATTGATATAACGCTGTGCGCCTTGAGCCCGCACAGTGGGGAAAGTGTGCGTTATAAATACACTTTTGCTCTGCATGGCGTGTACAAATCAAGAATAAATTCATGCTGTCAGGGATGTCGAGATTTTCGGCTATAGATACCTCAACAAACAAACAGAACTTGTGCAACACTGCCATCATAAGGCTAAATACAAACTGGAAAATGCACACCTCTGATGATGGCCATGTAGGCCTGAAAAGGTTTATCTTTAAATGTGTGTGTACATTTGTGATATAGCCACTTGTAAAATAACTCATGTGGCATCATGGTTGATTACCATTTTCACTTTTTTGGGTCGTAGTTTAGCCTAAATATTTTCACTTCTTGAAAGAAGTATGAAAACAGTCAGTGCAAGTACACCTGAGAAACATTTATAGATTCTTCATTATTTTTTGTGGGGGTTATTTTAATTCTAGTTTAGATGAAAAAGTACAAGTTAAGTAGTCCTGACAATTCTGGCCCTTTGTTCCACAAAGAATCATGAGGCGTAAGTCAAGTCAGTCCTAAAAATCATGATATGAAGGAAAAGAAGACGCAAAGATGTACTTTTCCAGTGAATGATTCTTGAATTCTTACATTTGAAACATAGCTGTGCACCAGCCAAGCTAAGTGTCTTATACATATTCGCAGATTTCCGATGCAGACAACATAATGGGTGTTGTACATACAGAGCCAATCCAGGTCATTGCCGAAGCTTACGATGTGGCTCTAGACATGAGCTTCCCTAAAGGTGAGTCTCAAGTCAATGTAGAGTCTATCTCAGTGTGACATTTGACCCCTTTGAGCGCTGACCCCCTGACCCAAAATGGCTGCCATGCCTGGCCTATTGAGCAAATGTATAAAATGACTAAGCAACTAAATACCGCTGTACCGGCATTCCGTCATAGAGTGGTGTTCAGTTTTTTCCGTTCGGGAATTAGGCCTTAAAGGATTAACTTCGAAAGTCCTTCGTTTGTGTCGCATGATGAATGTTAGGTTCATACTTTACTACAAAGCAGATGAATTGGGTGGGCTGAAGTCGAATGATCTAGATTTGTGGATTGTTTTCCACCATTGTCTCTGAACTAACAACGCCATATACACTGAATGTTTTCTTTCTCCTTGAGTGTATTTCAGATTTTTTAGTTCTCTAAGTAATTCATTTTACGGTATGTCAGTATATAATTTTGAGGTGCCAGTTGCTTGAAGGGGAAATATATTTATGTGTCTCTTTGTGATTATGATCTTTGATTCAGTGATTTGAATAGGGTGTTTCACACTGTGTTCCCTCCTTTTATTTCCTCTTTACTGCTATGAGTTCTTCTTCTTCTTCGTTTTCTACTGCTATGAGTGATCATTGCACTAATCAATGTCTCTATATAACATGACCTAATTTACAGAAGCTCCAAGAAGAATGCCAGCATATTTTTCTGAATCGCATGGCAAGAGGACGGCAGCATTAGGCAATATAAAATCACCCTTAAAGTTAAAGGGTAAAGAGAAAGAGCAAACAGGGACATCAAAACTCCCTGGCTCTCCAGTGGAGGGAAAGCTGGCCACCTTCTATGGCCCTACCAGTAGTAGGGCCCAGATGTTGGATGGTGAGAAAACAAAAGGCCATCAATTTGCCATATTGGCAAACAATAGCCAAATCACCCCTCAATTGCCCCCCTTCACTTTATATGAGGAATAATTTCACACTATGGGATGGTTTCTACAACACTGCTATGTGTATACAGACTTGTCTTTCACCCCTTAGCCAACCCATGCTTTATTCAAACTGTTTTTATCTCAAAGAAGCTCACCATTTTTACCAGGCCTCACCAATGAGCATGTCATATCATTTTCTCCAAGCCAACTTTCCTTCCCATGGGATAATCAAGACTGGGCTGGAAGCTGAATGTTTACTTTTAATATCCATTGTCTATGTATGTGTGCTGTGCATGTGGTTCACACAATGTATCAACATTTTATGCTGCATTCAAATGGTGTCCTGGTCACTTTCCTGCATGAACATTTTATTATTTTGAATACTTGTGATCATATATTTTGACCCCACTTTATACCCATAATGCACGGAACATAATGTCCATAACCATGCATAGGAATGAAATGAGCCTTTCGTTCATTGCTTTATTCAGCAATTCTGACTTTGATTTTAGATGTTTTTGTCATTGAAAACAAATTTTCGCACTTGTTTCAGTGCATCATAAGAATGACATTTGATCTCCCATTGTTTATCCTTCCACACACTTTAAAAATTAAAGAAAACAATTACGATCAGAAATTGTCATCATTTTAAATTAAAAATTTTTTTTTTACTGCAACCTTTTCCTTTGAATATATCAGCAGACGAAAAGAAAGAAAAAGGAGGTAGACGAAAGTCCTTAACTGCTGAGTCTGAGCCAGATTCAAAGGGGAAGGGGGACAAGAAGAAACCTCTTGCCGGGTCTGGGGAAACACATTACAGTCTGGTCGCAGATTCCTGCAGTATGACTCTTAGCCTCCATAGACCTTGCTGCGTTGTAGATCTGGGGAGGCAGATTTTAAAAGTTTGATGTTTTTTTGCAGTTCCAGGCTTCACTTTTGGCAGACCTTTGTTTCCTGTCAGTCTTATTGAAATGATTCAGTTTTTAAAAAGACGAGACATCCAGAAGCAGGTCTTGTCTTTCGCCTTGTTACTTCACTCATTATCTCACTTGTCTTATACTTGTTTTCAGAAACTTGTATTGGTCCTTCATACATACTTATTTATCAGTTCATCACTTTGTCACAGAACCCAGTGCTCAAATCACTTAGTTGAATTGTCAGATGTAGACCTCTGAAAATTGGTTTTGAGTTATCGAGATACAAGTGTTATTATTGCATCAGTGCAAGTGTAATAATGCTTTTCATATTGACCTAATTGTTTTTATTCACCATAGCGCTCATAGCGTTAAACCAAAGATGAGAAAAGTCAACAACAAATAATTTCATATTTATGTGTAATACCCCTCCCCCTTTTTTTAGCATTCAGTATATCTGAATGCTTAACAGTTTCTGGATATAGGTTGCTTATGTTCATTTCCTGTTTGAATTTCTTTTGTATGTTTAGACAACCTACTTTTAGAGATAGCATTCAGCCTTTCTAGTTGTAAAGACATGCTTGATCACACTTGTGACTGGATAGAGTTAATGTAAAGACAACATAGATGCCATGTTATACAACAAAGCATTACATTTTAAACAATGTCTGTTTAAAAATCAAATGGAATGAAAGCCTGTTCATGAAAGCAGAAGGCTGTAATAGCAGTATCAGTTTATTTAATGACATGTAGTGAATTCATGTATACCTTTACATATACTAAAGCCAGAGAAAATTCTGACTGTTCATGATTCATGATCCATTTTCTCATTACATCAAGACACCAATGAAGTAAGATGTCAACATTTTATAGATAAGGTACAAACATTGTGATGTTATTTTGCGTGCATGTTTCTTTTGATTTCAGTGAAAGAAGTGTGGTGTCAAGAAACTAGTATCTAATTTCTATGGTACTTTCTACTTTCTTTTAACCAGGAACTGACGGTGGAATCGACTTTGGAACTATCAAGGTCAACGAAGAAACCAAACAAACATGCACCCTCAAGAACAAGGGAAAATATGAGATAGCCTTCAAGTAAGTATTGAAAGTAACCCCACTGGGTGTAGGAAACCCATCGTAGAATATGATCACTACTTAGTTTAAAAAACTGTTTCACCATTCAGTCAGATCTGAACTGTCAGAATTGAAAGTTTATGTTATGGGGATTATGAGACATAACATCATTTAATTTGATTGGAAACTGTTAATGTTCACTCTATTACATGACATGAGTAACTCAATAATAGTCAAACATGATTCTGAAGGCTACTTTTATGTATAATCACAAATGTGTATGTAAACATTTAAAAGGTGGATCTTAAAATATGTACACACATTTGTGATTACACCTAGCATCAATCTCCTCATGATGTCAATGCCTGTCCCTCATTGCAGAGACACTCTGAAATGTAATGTATTGTAATGTAATGTAATGTAATGTATAATGTAATGTAATGTATAATGTAATGTAATGTATAATGTAATGTAATGTATAATGTAATGTAATGTTTAATGTAATGTAATGTAATGTAAGGTTACATTCATGTAAAAATTAGTCTCATCGATTTTCTGAATTTTCTTTCACCCACAGCTTCCTGTTGGAGAGTGTCGATCCAAAGACTCGCGACATCGCATCACTGTTCTCTGTCATCCCAAGCAGTGGAAAACTCAGCCCATTGGATCGACCCACACAGGTACAGTAGAACTCGGCTATAGCAGGACTTTGGGCTCCAGGAGAAAAATCCCACTGAAACCTAGTTCCCGCGATTGATCTACTGAGGGAATCATAGCAAAATGCTACTAAAAAGACAATTTTACTGATTAATAAAGATTTACAGGACCCAAGAGCTCCGAGATGGACGGTCTTTGGTTCAGTGGTATGTTTTTTTTTACATCGCACCACTGACTGCCAATTTGGAGCCCGGTTTAAATCAATGAAAGCTCACATCAGCACACACATGCATTATGTAATATGGTTTCCATTGTGTGGAACAATGTTAAAAGCTAAGTATTACAGCAGTTACTGGAATATGACATTTCCAATCAATATGAACATACTTGTGCTGGAACGACATACAGGGACCCACAGCTGTCACTTTCAACTAGACTGTCATCTTTTTCTACTACTTCTTTTCATTGTCTATCACTTTCTTGTGACTGCTTTCCCTGGTGAGAGCAGAGTTTGTCCCCCCTGATTGTCCGACTCTGTTCGTAAGAGGTTTCTCTCCACCCGTCCTGTCAGAGAGGGACGTAATCTCAAGTCCAAGCTCTTATATGACCAAACTGTGTTGCTAGGGACAGTAAACTTTTACTCTATAATAATAATAATGGCCGGTTTATATAGCGCTTTTTTCTCTTTGAATTAAAATCGCCATACAGCATATTATTACCCCGACAGACCTGTTTCATTCCAAAGCCATCTCAACCTCCTGGGAGGCATACTGGTAGAGCTGCCTGGTCGGCACGTAGTGCTGCCGGCGCACAGACCAACACTCTGACAAAATTGTTAACTGTCTATAGTCGGGTACCCAGTATACACCTGGGTGAGCTGAGAAAGTACCTTTTCCAAGAGTACACCTGGTGGTGGATAAGAAAATACTCTCAAATCCAAATCAAGTCGGCATGGCCGTGGATCGAACCCCGGACCTTTGACTCATGAGGCCAACGCTCTGACCACATTCACCACCAGATCACCCAAACTCTAAACTTCAAATCTTGCGTCTCCAGGTGCAGGTTATCTTCAAATCCTCCCGTGAGGTTCAAGTAAAAGACATTCCTATTCTGAAGTGCCAGGTGATAGAACCAAACCTCGGTGATGGCGGGGAAATGATTGCCAGCATCCCTGTCAAGGTCTCAGTCAAGGCTGTCTTCAGCAAGTGAGTGAATGGATCAATGATTGACTAGTAATAGTAGGCTAGTAGTAGCCTACCCAAGTTTTGAGCATCATGTCCAAACATAATTGTAATGATTCATATTGTACTATATTGTAAAGTAAAGATGGCATTTACATAGCGCTTTTCCTCCGGAGAGCTCAAAGCCCTTTACATCTATTAGGTATATTGTACTGTCAGGTATTATGTTATGTTTTTGTTGATCTAGTCCAGTACATGTGGTTGTATTATACTCTTGTACTATGTTTATTGTATTGCTCACAAACAGCTCATACCAAATGTCCACGATTGGATCAATAAAGTGTATCGTTTCATATCTCATCTCATCTTATCTCATCTCATCTCATCTCATCTCATCTCATCTCATCTAATCTCACCTTATCTCAACTTATCTTATGTTTTCTTTAGATTCAACATCACCCCCATGAGTGACATCAACTTTGGCTCATTGCTGGTGAACAGCAAGAAGACTCGAACCTTCACCATAGAGAACAAAGGGGAGTTTGACTTCAAGTACACTATCACCAAGAAAGAGAAAGATCCCAATGCTCAGCTCAACATCAGACAAAACAGACCGTGAGTTCAGCCAAGAGCATCTTGTTGTTGTTGTTGTTGTTGTTGTTGTCAGGCACGATTTGTGAGTTATTCACTCTTCATGTGGTCTGATAGACATACAGAGCCATGGGAACCTATCTCTGTGACCTGTGACTGGAGGGCCTTAAAAATGAACCCGTGTTCATGCAAATGTGTAATTAAGTCACAAGGCCACTCCAGACCAGATAACTGCTGTGTGCAATGCAGTCTTAAGTTCATACTGCCAATTTTGTAGACCCGATGCTTGAACTTGTGTGAAAGAATTCACAAAGTTGATTTCAGATCGTAAGTTAACTCTAGAGCATAAGAGAATCATCCAAACAATGTTTTTGACGTCAATACCGGTGGCTCGCATTACTCTTTCTGTTTTTGTTTCTTTTTAATTATTGAATTCATAAGTCTTTCTTTGGAATTTCTTTCTTTCTTTCTTTCTTTCTTTTTCTTTCTTTCTTTTCTTTCTTTCTTTCTTTTCTTTCTTTCTTTTCTAAATAAGAATAGTATTAATCAAAGTTAAGCACACTGATGTAATAAAGTCTATTCGACGACAAAAGCAAAAGAACACAACATAAGCATTCAAAATTGTTTTTCACTCTCTGTGATATGTATTCTCCTTCTTCACTTTACCTTATGGACACACGCAACATTTGCTGTGTTAATATTTGCATAGCTATTTTAGTAACCTTGAAAAGTATAAGTCATGTTTGTTGCATACCAGGGGCTCTGTTTTTGACAATGGTCGGAGGAATACCAACTCAAAGACAAAGTATGAGAACACTTGACTTTTTGTTACTTGAATTCAAGTTTGTTATGTTTGTTGGTTTTTGTTGTTTTTGTAAAAGAACCCAACACAATACAACAAAAAAAGAGAAGCTTGATCTAGAAATAAAGGATCTTTGTTTTTGAGTTTGTTCTTCCATTAATAAAGAACATTTTGAGTGTGATTCATGATGTATTTAACTTGAGAAAAGTATGATATCAGAAAAGCTTTTCTTCATAGATCTAACACTTTTATTTGATTTTTCTCCCAATACACTATGAAAGATACATAATATTGGAAGTGTATTAACTCATTCCCTATCGGGCCAATTTATGCGATAAGACCAAGCCGTTTTTGTTCATCCATTTTTTAACATACAGCAATGTGACGCAAAATGGGGCTCGTGGTTGTCGGTGGCATTGTCGGTAAGCTGCACAGTGCGGCTCACAGTAGGGAATGAGTAAAGGCATCAAGAAATACATTTAAATGGTCTAATGATACTTGTATATCAGATCTGAACTTCTTCTTTCTCAAGAAACCAACAACATCGTTTCTCTTCTGTTATCCAAATGAAAACATTTTACTCAATGAGAAGTATACACATTTTTTTAAGGTTTTGTTTTGTTTTTGTTAGTTCAGTTTCTTCTCTTAACCCTTTGAGGCAGAATTCACGGTTGACCGGGAATAACCGAACACCACTCTATGACAGAATACCGGTACAGTGGTATTTACTAGCTTAGTCATCTTATACATTTGCTGAGGAGTTCAGGCACAACGCCTATTTTGGGTCAGGGGGTCAGGGCTCAATGGGTTAACTTTGATTCATATGATCTCCCTAGAATAATCCTCTTCTCATAGCATATGAATGCATAACATGATGAGTTGAGTTGTGTTGAGCGCCTGACAGGACGTACCACTTCTCGCTCTGTTTTATTCCTGCGCATTGAGCATTCATGTGAATGGAAATGCGCAATATAAATGCGATGTATTATTATTATTAAATACATGATAAATGTATTGACCAAACATTGTCTCACTGATGCATGAGAAAAGAGTTCACTAGAAAACTATGAATGTGAGATAATGTGCCAATATGATTGGACAGATCTTGTCGTTGAGTTAGGTGTCTTTATGACTTTGTGAGAAGACAGACAACATCAAATAAAGAGCAAACCGTTTCATTATTCCTGTTGTTACCATCCTTTAGTTATTTGTTTAATTTCTTAATTCCTGCCATGTCATTTCTTTCATTTCATTATATTTGTCATGTAATTTTTGCTGTTAATTCATTATTTCTGTCATTTCTTTCATTTCATTATATTGGTCATGTAATGTTTGCTGTTGTTAATTCATGTTTCTGTCATTTCCTCAGTGCTGTGAAGGGAGAGAAGAACAGCAAGTCCCGTGACGACTCTAGCTCTGCCCCGTCTATCAAGCCAAAGAAGGCAGACTCTGTAAGGTGAGACCATGTCTTTGTCAGTATCTCTTCCTCTAGGCCTACTGCTGATAGACACCAAACTGTTTAGATATCTGTTTAAGCTTTGAGCTCTCCAGGGAAGGCGCATTACAAATGCTCTTATTATTAATTGTTTTTGACAGGTATTAGATAATCGTTTTAATCAATAGCCTTAAAAACATTGTCCGAGACCATAGGGGGACAAAGGAATTTTGTTGGTACTTTTTTATACCAAGTCTTTGCACTCTTCATGGGGAAGGTAAATGTTACAATGTTATCAATTATTCAATGGACAGTACAGTAATTTGTTTATTTATCTTTTTTTTAATACATAAAGATAGACAAATACCACCAATATTTCCTTGATGTGTTGGAACTATGTGGACAAAGTTTTGATTGCTAAGACATTTTAAAATCCCTCTGTTGTTGGTATGACATGGAACCAAAGTATAATGTATGCATAATTAGCAACTAAAGTATAATGTATGCATAATTAACAACTAAAGTGTTGCATGTGTGGCCATAATTTTGAATATTGTATGAGTGTTCTCATTACCATAGCTTTTCACATCACGAAACAGATAATTCACTGGTTTGATGCAGCTAAACTTAAGCTTTAACAACAGGCACAGTACAGAAAGGGTCCTAGTAGCTTTCTCAATTCTTTAAGACAGACGCTTCTTTTACACTAGAAATTCATTTGAATTATCTTGTTTTGCCAAAAAGCATTTTTAGATGTTTGTTCAGCACCTTTAGGAATGTAGTGTGCACTTTGTGTGTGTGTTCATTTGTATTAACAACTCAAGATCACTTTTACATGGAAAGGTGCAAGAAATTCACCTGCATTACGTTTTTTTTTCATAGATATTATTTTCCCTTAATGACATGTAGATCGCAGTTGCTTTTCCACCTGTCTCACACAATGCCATCTCTCTGTGTATACTCTTCCCGCTCAAAGTGGATTCACTTTTGAGGCAATTGCTCATAACATTATGAGCATGTCAATTATAAAAAAAGCAAACAGGTTTGTTGTTTTCTAGTGCTTCAGGCTCAAATCTCTTGATAGCCTTTATCATGCAATGTATTTTATTTTCACAAAATTGTTTTACCTTCATCTGACACATACTTTATTTTATTAATTTTTAAAAAAGTTTTTTTTTGTATTTCATATTGTTATATACATATTCTCAGCAAGCTAATGAACTTTCATCAAACAAGCATTCTTTGTATATTGAAAAAAGATTTATCATACATGGTTACATTTCAATTGGCTTTCATCTTTGCAGTAAAAGATCAGCTTTTCAGAATTGTCTATTAACTTTTGTGAACAAAGCATTTTTCTGTGACACATTATTCATTCTATTGCTGTATTCCTTTATCTTACTCCTGAAAGATCCAGGTTGAAATATCATAGGTAACATTTGCATGAAGGAAATGAACTTTTTCATCTTGCATAAATTGTTTTCGCATTTGTATTCTTTGCAGGAAATGAGCTTTTATTCTTATTCCATTTTTTATTCTAAAGGCACACCTGACGTTTTCTTTTCAAGCTCCTTGCACAAGATCATGTGAAATTGATCTTCTAATGATTGATCTGTTAAGAAGAGAGAATTAAGCGGAAAATAACTGACTTTTTATTTCTAAAGTTTAAAAACAATTAGCATGGCTCAACTTGGGACGGCAATGGCCTCTGAAATTGTTTTCAAGAAATCCCCCAATATTATACACTTTATTTTGGTATCCACGCTTTGGTGGTGGTGGTGTTTCTTCTTAGATTCTTTGATTTCTCTTCAACTAGAAAAAACAACCCAACCCACATTTATTTTGAATTCTAAGCACGATTAGAGTTCTTTAATGATTTAGTAATTTGTCTAGTTTTCTCTTGTGTAAGCAGCGACCAACATGCAAAAATAGAAATAGTCTTCTTTCAAAGTATGATGGTGCATGAAATGTCTGTTGACCAAAGGATCTAACATAGTTTCATGTTACTGCGTCACAAACAGTATCGCTCAAGGCTCACATGGAAATACCAACCAAAGCATGATGGCGAGGTGGATCTTTGATTCATTCTTTCAATTGTCACATTTCAATGAATTTCACAAGGATTTTGTGAACAAATCATCTGGTTTTTTTTGTTTTAAATTATTTGTTTCATGATTTGCGTTTGAGCACCTTCCTGTTTTTTAAACTTTTCCATCCTGATCAGAGTATGTCTTCTTTGTTCTACTTCCAGTATCACAAAATACTTTTGTTTACGTAATGTGACATGCTTGAATACAAGAATATTGTTTAAGAAGGAAACGAACATCCTGTATTTATGAAAGACAAAAAATAAGAGTGTTTCATTGAAGCAAGTTTCATTCAGCTTACACTAACTCTGCTTGCTTTTATTAACAATTTTACAGTTTTCCTGGAAGCAAAATGTCTTCCTTTGTCATATTGTTCTTCGTTATCGTACACCAAGTTTTATTCTTCCAAAGCAGCATTTTTGTTACTCAGATTATTTGGGGTCAAATTTGACGAATAATCTTGAGTTCAATACATCATGCATAGGCACATTTTTGTTCCATTTTCACCTCATCTTGTTTATCTTCTGTTCTTTAAATTGTTTTGTTTCAAAATACATTTTCAATCTTTACATTCTTGTTTTGTATTTGTTGTGAAAGGTAAAAACTGTGTTTTTGAACATTTTTCACAAATTGGCTCCATATTATGGAAGATTTCACTTTAAGAAGCATGACTTGTTCCCCCACCTGGCTCATCCATATGCATGGCATGAAAAAGCAACAACTTTGATTCAACTGAAGTAATGTCTGAAGTATTTCGAGGTGATATGCTACTAAATGATGAAGTTTAATCCAGCCCAGTGCATACTTGTCACAGCTGTATTTTTGAAAACCATGTGCAATGAAGGGGTCATACTGCATCACTAATAACAACAACAATTAAAACAACAGCAAAAATCGTATTATATGACATTTTACTTTCACATCCTAGGGAATGCCAAGTTTGAAGTTTTGAACCACATTTGAGGGATTTCTTTGTCTTACAAAATTTCCTTACTATGCACAACCATTTTCTAAAAAACTGAAACAAAAACAACAACAACAAAAAAGACATCATCAAGAAGAGCATGAGAACAAGAAATAATTGACAGTTTGTTCATTGAAAATGTGCTTCCATGCTGAGGGATGGACATGCTCACTCACTTTTTAAGCAGCTCACTTTTTTAAATTTTGAAAGAACTAGCCATAAAAAATCACTCTCTATCATTGTCACTGCACCATAACTTACACATTGAATAAGTTGTGATAACCTGTTGAAATGCTATGTAGACGTAAACATTATTTCAGAATATTTCTCAATGTTAACTCTTCTTAGAACTTCAGAGTGGAGATTAAATCATAGTACAGAAGAGTGTTTACGAAAAGAGGTGTTCTGACACGAGCCAAAGAGGGGAATTGTAACTTAAAAGAAAAGAGATTACAAGAACAGGTAATGATGACAGAATATGATATCTCATCATATCATATCAAAGATACAAAGTCTCATCTGGCATGCCATGTTCTGTCCTCAGACAAGATGCTGGCAGTGGACAGTCCAAGTTGACCTTGGGGATGTTTACAGTCTTCCCCGCCTTTGGAATCATACTACCCAATGGTAACCAAGTGATCACAGTCGACTGTGTGGGGGAGAACCAGGGCAAGGAGATACAGGTGAGTAAAAGTTATCATACAGTACTGGCCACTTATAAGAACTCCGGATATCAGAACACTTTGGTTATAAGAGCGATGTTTTGGGTGATCAAATTATTTCTCTACTTTTACTCTGGATATAAGAACGGCTGACTGTTCTCAACAAATTAGATTTATCTAACAGTCAAGGCTGATGGTGACCAATCAAGAACGCACATACTATATCTATACACAGTGTATTAAATAACAATCAAACATCAGCACATGGATATTTTTCTTGAGAATAAAGAGTTGATTTTTGATTTATGAATCTTATTTGATTGTAATAAATGCACCAGTGACCTAAACATATCCTGCATGCAGTACCTTTTGGACCTATACGTAGTATTCAGGTCCGCCATAGACTTGCAAAGGTAAAGAAGTATTTGTCAGTCCTCGAAAATGAAAAAGATCCCCTTCACAATGAAATCAGGAAAGAAAAAGGGTCCAGACTCAAATGTGTTCGTTCAAGACCTAAACATAGTTCATACGATCTTGAGTTTTCTCATCTTTACTATTCCAAAGTGTATAACACTGATCCACACTGACTCTCACACACACTTCCTATCCACAGGACATCAACATTGATGTGACAGAGCGAGACCCCACCACCTACAAGGGTGGAGTCCCCTACAAGCTGGTAGCCGAGGCCTGTATCCCCACCATCAATGTGGATGACATTGGCAGTATCTTTGAGGAGCACCGGGTGTGCAAGAACCTGTCTGTTTGGCAGCACATGAACTGCGGCACGGCTGACACCAATGGAGTGTTTGGAGAGGAGGAGAGGAAGTTCGTCTTCAACAACGTCATTGTCGGCAGGAAGGCAAAGGCCAGGTTCAAGATCACAAACACAAACAAAGTAAGAGTTCCTTCCAGTGTTATGTTATATCATTCAACTGATTTTTATTGTCTTAGTATGTAATGCGCATTGAGCATATGTTTTTCATCTGGAAATGCGCGCAAGAAATGTCATAAATTATTATTATTATTATTAACTCAAGCCATGTCCTCTCTCTGTGGCCAGGTCCCCTGTGATGTGGTGTTCACATTGAAGCCTGTCACCACCAAGGGGTCTCCAAAGACTCCGGATGTTTTTGACTTAGACCCACCACGGATGCAGATTGCCAACCACAGCTACATGTATGCCACCGTGACCTTCACTCCTCCCTCAATGCAGGTGAGTCATTCGAACATGTTCTCGACTGATGGTTGACATCTTCATTCCTGTTGTGTATTTGATTGAAATGGAGGGTTTATTGTTTTGAATACTTATCCCTCTGAGGCTGAATTCGGTTGACAGGGAATGACTAAACACCACTCCATGACCGGTACAGCAGTATTTAGTAGTCCAGTCATCTTATACATGTGCTCAGGAGGCCAGGCACTGCGGCCATTTTGGGTCAGGGGGTCAGGGCTCAAAGGGTTAAGGATGTTTTAGTTGTAGAGATACAATGTATTGATGTTTTGCTGACTTAACTGAACCAGCAGAAAATGCTGATGGCTATTCAACATCTAGTTTTAATTTTCTCACACAGCAGTATTGAGACTATAGTAAATTTGTAAGCACCAATTTTGGTAATTATTTTATGAGATTCTTTTTCTTTTTCTTCTTATTCTTCTAGTCCAGCAGCCTATTAGCTTTTGCCTTTTGGTACTGATATTTGTGTCAATGTAGGTGAAATCCTGTTTATATGTGTAGAACTAACCAAAATGAAGACCACATTTCTGTTGCTGCAACTACTTCCCAGTAACAAATAACACAATATACAGAGATCCTACTAAGGCGAAGAAATACTTAGTATTACATGTAATTTTATTGGTCCGAAATGGTCATTTTTTGGTGTTCCCCTCATTTTCCAGACATACAGTGCAGTCTTTGAGGCAGCCATCGAGGGAGTTACTCCAAACCAGGCTCGTGGGAAGTCTCTCGTGTTCGAAGTCTCTGGAGAAGGAAACTTGCCTCGCATCAACATTGCCAAACCTACTGTCAGGAACAAGAGGGGACAACCTTTGCTACTCTTTAAGAGAATCCTCTTGGGACGGACTGAGTCGTTGCCTTTTGAGCTGACAAACGATGGAACTTTGCCCAGCAAGGTCAGAGTGTTTTTTGTGTTGTAGAATTCATCCCAAAGGCTAAGGCAAGAGAACAAATTCCCATCTCTTATATGACCAAACAAACTGTGTTGCTAGGGATGGTAAACTTTAACTTCAACTAACTAATAAAAAGAAAACAACACATGAGAGACTGAGGTTCTGTAATGTAGTTAGATCTACCTAAGCTACAGTGCAGACTAGCCTAAAGAAAGGTGGTGTGTTCAGTGTGCTGGTCAGAGTCCTAAGCTATTTAATTTACATTGCAGGTTCTATGTACTCTTGTATACAGGGAAACTAAACACGGTAAACATCTGTCTATAACTTAAGATGGTTACACTCTTGCTTGTTATGCTGAATTCAAGGGCTTGAACTGCGGTAATGAACAGTAGATTTTATAGTTACGCTTGGTTATGTCCCTTGATGTGTCATGGTGTTGTGAGATTTACACAGATCTAGACTTTGTTTGCAATTTTTTACCAAATTGAGAGAAATGAATGTACTTACAATACTATATCCTGGGGCTGATATCTGTACTGGATGGAAAATATTAGCTCTACTTGGCTTATCAAAAAGTGCTGATTAAACTTTGTGGCTAGAAGAGGACATTATGTATAATCCTCTACTATGACTTGGAATATAAGACCGTTTGATAAGATAGTTGAAATTGACCAAAGTTACATTCATTGTTTCACAGGTGGACATTGATCTGATGGACCCAGACAGAGCCTTCATGTTGAAACCTACAGGAGTAACCAGGCAGATCATGGGAGACATTGACTATGAAGATGGAGGTGAGACAATCTAGACTTAATAGTAATACTTATAGTAGTAATGATAGTCAATTTCTATAGCGTGTTTTCTCACTATACAGCAAGCTCAAAGCACTCTACAGCATAGTATTACCCAGACAGACCTATTTCATTCTGAAGCCATCACAACTTCCTGGGACGCATACTGGTAGTGCTGCCTGGTGGGCACCCATACTACAACATACTTACAAGATCTTTCGCTATATATAAATGGTACTTGACTTACTTGATTTATGCCTCTTGATTCCTTATGGAACCACGTGATGCTTGTTGCCGTGGAGTTGATAGCCCTATTCTAACCCCCAAAACTGGAGAATCTGTTGAGTGCTATTAGTCTAGTCTTTACCCTTTGACCTGTCTGGCTTGGGTAGCCCTACCAGGAGACAAGACACCTGCCAGCATAGCTCTCAGGGTCATTGAAACATACAAGCCCCCCACCCACCCCCCCCCCCCCCAATTACAACAAGTACTTACTTACTTAGGCCCCACGCCAGTGCATTCTGTTCTCGGGCAGCTCTTGTAACCTCACACCAGCTGGATAGTTCTGTTGTAACTCTGTCTCAGTGTTTCGCCTCCAGCTGCTGCGAGGCCAGTCTCTCCTCTGCTTTCCCTGCACTCATATAGATGCTATTTATTGTTATTATTATTTTGTCTTTTTTCACTAAACCTGTATGTCTCTCAACACCCATCAGAGACTCGCCGCCGCCCCCACACTGCCTCAGTGGTGGTCAACCAGTGTGAGCGGGCCACCTTCGAGGTGGTCTACAGGCCCTCAGCCTCACAGAGGTCTCAAGCCAACCTGAAGGTGTCTGTCACAGACAATCAGTATGAGGACTCGCTTGTCCAGATGGTCGGGGAAGGATTTGAGGACGACATCACTTTAGACAACATTGGATCCGTCTTCGTGCCCATCGACCCAGAGACAGAGATGGGCAGCATGGCTGAAGACGATGTGGCAGGTAAGAGTTTCAGAAGGAATAACAATAATAACAGAGACGATTACACTGGACACTGGTCTCTTTCTCTTTGTAAAAAAACAATTTCTACTACATTTTTATCATGATCATTCCCTTGGTCAGGAACACACAGTGGCGGACAGGTAATACATTTTGAATTCCCTCTTGCTTACACTATCGCTTCCTGATCCTGACATTCTTCTGGGCATGGATGGTACTAATGACATTTTGAACCATTCAGTTCTTGTTTGACCTAGTTGTGCCACTAGTCATTCCCTAGGCTGTGTCCATCCACTGCTGGATGTAGCCCTCCACTCTTGATCTTCAATGCTCTCTTCTTCTAGCCGTTTGGGGCCATTTGTTTCCCTTCCCTTGCTTTTATGTCATCAGACCACCTCATGTTCGATTGTGCGGATGGTCCATCTGTTGTCTTTTATTTTGGCAACATGTCATGCCACTTCTGTTTGGCGATATGTTTTGTTACATCTTGTATATTTGTCCTGTTTCCGATGTCATAATTTAGCACCTTGTCTTTTAGCTTCATGTTTAGCATTCTTCTTTACATTTTTCTTTGTGTAATTCTTAGTTTGTTTCTCATTGCTTTCAACTGCCTTATTACTTTACTTTACTTAAGGATCTTCTTCTGTCCACGCCTCAGTCGACGTCAAAGAAGGTACAGAGTATCCTGGCATTGACTATGAAGTAGCAGAGAAGGACGACAAAGAATTGCCTGGTACCCAGCAGAATCTTGCTGTTGTTGAATTATTTTTCTTTTCAATATCTTCACCAAAGTTACTCACTGTTCTGTTTTTTGAAATGCATGTAAACTTTGAATGATGTTGAGCATTGTTGTACTTCACTTTGATGTTGAATTGTATTTAAAGATTTTTTTCAGCTGGACAAGATGTTTAAACAGCAATGTTTTGTTTTAGACTGTTTTGTGTTTGTTTCTTTGTGTGGTCACAGTTTATATTTCAAAGCATGGTAATTCAAGCCTCAGTACTTCAAACTTTTGAGAATTTAGGGGTTCCTTGAGTAATGAAGTGCTAAAGATTTTTTAACCTTTATCAGTGAACAGTCAAGTGATCAGATCAGCAGGTCAAATGTCTAATACAAACTGTACTGTTAGGCCCCTACCTCACTATAACAGTCCTGTCCTGTCCCATGGTCAAAGTTTCCGTTGCTTGAACCCGACGGGATAAAAAGATCCTGTCCTGATAGCATCACACTCTAGTCCATACGTTTAAAACTAAGGGTGAGACTGTTGCGGGGCGGTTGGGGCCTTACAATAACTGTAACATCCGAGCACACCTAGTGATTCTTGTATTGCATGGTAGCTATATGTTGTGATTTTCACATCCGTAAGTCCTATACAATGTAAACGCGTTGTCATGGTAACGTCTGATGTTGTTTGTTTTGTCACCTTATATCAGAGAGCATGGACATGCAAGCATATAACTGTTACTACAATAGCAACAAATTCAAGTAAAAGACAAAGACTCCAGGCTCTTTTATGTTTGGTCTGAAACTGTTGTCTGTACAATTTCTAAAGAAACTAGTGACTTATGGGTAAAGTAATGAGGCCTGATCAAAATCTTATTGGAAATTCCCTCTTGCTTACACTATCGCTTCCTGATCCTGACATTCTTCTGGGCATGGATGGTACTAATGACATTTTGAA
>JAUELK010116504.1:0-11873 GCA_031471215.1 Gastropteron pacificum
GCCTAGCAGACGAGTTTCTCCTACTCTCACCCGCCCCTCGATACATTACGGCTATGCTACCTGCGTTCACGGGTCCGTATATACAATTTGTATATTGGGACCCGGGTCCGATCATAGACAGCCATTTGAGTATTTAATGGCCATCCCTCATGAATCATCATGGTGGTGATGAAAACTAGATTATAAAATAAGAACTAGAAATCTAGATCTATACTTCGTCCCCCTAAATCTTAACTTTTTTTCATCTCTGCTGTTACCGTATAGATATATGGCTATGAAAGCCTCGATTCCGTTAAAATTTATTTATTTACTGGCAAAATGTTCACTGCAACTGTCAATGTGTAAAGTATAACCATGGTACACAGAGAAACCTTCCTAAGACTCAAGAAATGCAATGCTGTTCCTAGCAATCAAATGAGCCAGATTTCCTCATATATTGCGTTTGGTCTATCCCACTTTTACTCTGGCACAATTCAGTGTGACCATATAATTGTTCATTCATGTGAAACTTCTTTTTATTTTTTGTTGTTGGTCTGGAGTGCAGTGGATAGCATCACTTTGAGAATAGTCAGTGTTGTCCCATTGAATTCTTTCCTACTTTCTAGCTTGAAGGTTTTAGATCCTGATCAGTTTTGTTGGTATAGCTATTGGTTCTTTATGAAAAAGATTAACAGGGACACAGTGTGAATGTTTACAACTTGTCCCCACAAGTTGCATACTGCTTGTGTTGACAAATTATGCACAGAGTAGATTGTCTTAAATTTAAGCCAGACTTGACTCCACCAAAAAAGATGAACACTGCACTTTACTGGGTATGATGAATTGAAATTCAGTGAAAATGTGTATTCTCATGAACTTAATTGACCCCCAATGATAATACAAGGAGTAAAGTCATTTTGCATCTTTCTTTTCCTGTTGCAGCTGCAATTGTGGGACACTGCAGGGCAAGAGAGATTCCGCAAGTCAATGGTTCAGCATTATTACCGCAATGTGCATGCTGTCATCTTTGTTTATGATATCACCAAGGTTGGTATAATGATAATGTACTATTGAATCAAACACATTTTGTTGTTGTTGTTCTGTTTAACATCTGCAGTCTGAGGTTAGACGGTCTGAATTCACTTTTTCGTCACCTCATAATTGACAAAAGAAAACGAGAAAATGCACACCATCTGCTAAACTAAAAAGATCTTTTCTTCACTTTTTTTTCTTAATGATAATCTCATTCTTATTTTTGTTAAAAGTATTATAAAATGAAAACATTTTTCACAAAATCCTAACCATCTAGCAATAACACCAAGAGCAAACCATGCAATCAATTTAGTATTCCTGTTGAGACCGAAAAACAATGTTTCTTACTTGTCAGTACTGGCCTCTATTGTTTGATTTTATTGTTCTTCTAAAAAGAGTGAATATTTAAATCTCCCTATTCTTAGGTTGTCAATATAGTAATATCATGTTCTAACTGCCACTTGGTGCTGTTATTTAATGATTTCTGTCTGCCCCAGATGAGCTCGTTTGAGAACATGATCCAATGGATTGAGGAGTGTGACAGGCACAACCTCAACAAGCACATCCCAAGAATCCTGGTGGGCAACAAATGTGACATCACAGACAAAGTGGCTGTCAACACCAACACTGCCCAGAAGTTTGCCGATGCCCATGGCATGCCTCTGTTTGAGACATCGGCCAAGGACGACGACAAAGCCAACCATGTGGACGCCATCTTCATGACAATTTCCCACAAGCTGAAGAATGCCAAGCCCATGATGCCAGCCCACTTTGCCAGCTTACAGCACCAGACGAGTCGGGTGAACCTGCAAGACAGTCCTCACCACCGCGGCCTACAGTCTGCTCTTGGTGGGGCCTCCTCACATGATGGTTCGGACAAGGGGGAATGTGCCTGCTGATTCTGATTCCAATCTGGTTGTCAGTTTTCTTTTCTTTTCGTTAGATCTATTTTTAAGTCAGTCCTCATACCATTTCTGACATATAAAGTTTTCTTGTTGGACCTGAGTCACATCTAAGTCTAAGCACACCAGAATGTATCATGGGATTCTGTATTAAGTATTAAGGTGTTTTACATGAAAGGTGACTTGAAAATGACTAATGCAAGAGGAAGTGGTATCTGACAGATGTGGGTTATCTTTATGTGACATCTAGATTGATTGAAATATTTTGGTGGGTTTTTTTGCTGATCAAGAAACAGTCTGTGAAAATGAATGCTGCTGCTTTTAAAGGTATTTTGGAAATGTCTTGAATTCAAAGAAGAATATTTTTGCTGAAAAGTCTTAGTAATTTACCTGAGACTTCAAAGTCAAAGATAGTTGCACACTAGATGTCTTTATGCACTGCGAATGATGTTTTCTGTTCAAACATTTCTCTTTACGAAAACAGACATTTTTTGTTATTGTATTAGTTTTCTGTTAGAGCTTTCTATGGACAGTGATTACAGAAAAGAAACATAAATATAGTTAAGGTTTTTACAAAGTGTTATAACATAGCATGCTTAAAACTTTTTCTCAACTGTTTGTTGGCTGCTTTCGTAGCGAAGAAGAAGGGCACTGGTAGATGGTGTCTGCATTATTTTTTTAAAATCTACATGCTTAAGGGATTTTAAAAGTAAAGGACTAATCAGCAACTTTCACTGAAGAAAAGAAATCTCAGAAAAATCATTAACCCAACATTTCTGCCATAGAATTACCACAATGCTTTGATATGATGATGTAATGAGAGCTTATTAAACATTTACTCTACAACACATACTCACACTGTTTGTAGGTCTTCAAGTTGTTGAGAAAATCTCTCACAGAAATGTTGAGTATTCCATTTGGTGTTTTACATTCATTTGTATTTAGACAGCTTGTTTGGCCTTCAGCACTCTTGTTCTCTCTCTATCTATCTATGATATAACAAACAAAAATAACATATTGTACTTTCACCTGTTCTCATCTTGATTCTTTAATTACGGTTCTGCTTTCTTTTATATATACTTTTTAAATTATCAATTATTACACTCATACATGTGCTCCATTCTTGTAGTATGGAAAGGAGTACAGAAGTTGGGCAATTTTATTTTGTTTATTTGTTAGGTTTGAACCTTGCACTTTGATAGGTATTTGGATTGCCCTTTAAACCATTCAATATACTCATTTCTTTGCATTTGGGGTGTTTGCTTACAACTCAAATGTAGTAAACATTTCAAAGAGGTCATTTTAATTCTCCAATGAATTGTCTTGAGCCTTTTCAGGCTTTTGTGTAATTTGCAACACCCAATTGGCTCACTAACAGGACAAATGCATACAAATTCACAAACCATGTGAACTGATCTTTGTCATCAAGGAACATTTTACTTCAGAGAATGTAGTTTTAAAATAAAGAATTTCCTATTAAATGTCCATTCCATGCTGCGAGACTTTCAATTTCTAGCTCTTCCTATGATGTATAAGTGTATGGTAAGAAAAATGTGTGGAATTGATTGAAACATTGTTGATGTGTTTTGTTTTGTGTGTTTTTTTTAATGTTTAGTCAATCATCACATTATGACAAGAATTCACTATCTTCTTCTTCTTGATCGTTCAGATGGCATTTCCAGTCTTATCTGCATTGTGTCTGATTGATACAGATCCTCAAGGCTGCCATAATTAAGTGTGTTTGACTACCATATATGGGCCTATACATCCTAGCTGCATTATGTAATAAGAAAAAATATGAAATTATACTCAAATATTCGTATTTGTCCTATTTCCGTGAGACAGGATGTGAGAAATTTTGATGATACAATCTTGACTTCTTTTTCAAATGATGATTTTACATGCTGTTGAAGATAGATTTGAGGTGCAGGGGTCTCCACAGATTGTATGTATACTACACCATTGTATAGGGTTTAACCTTTTCTTTTGCATACATATAATATAATATATGTGTGTGTATGGTAGAGTGAGAGAAAGATTTAAATCATTGTTATTTAGAGTATCATCAAAAGATCCCAGATGGCCTTGAAGTTCAGTTGTTGTCAACACCTCTGTCGTGACCTGCTGACAACACTGCCACTTCAATTTTACATGTAAAAATGGTACCAGTGAGAGTATTTCTATTGTGCTTGTTCCGAAATTAGCGATAAGTCTAAGAGCTCAATGCTGCTTATTATCAAAGGTTTTACAAAGGTAGAATCAGTTTGTATTTTCTCTGCAATCAAAATGTCTACTAACAAAGTATCTGTTTACATAGATACCTGAAGAATTAATTTTTATATGTAAGAAAAACTGATTTTTTTTAAAGCATGGTTAGCCAAAAATGGTGGTAGATGGAGGGCACTTGGAACACATCAATTGTTTGAAAGTCAAGGCTCAGACTTAGGTTGGACATACTCTTGGACATTGCTCAGTGTGCCTCTCAGTATTTTAGTGAACTTAAGGGACCTGTCTGAGTCTAAGCAAGATAGAATTTTTGGTAAAATGTCCACCACACAGTGTCCATCTTGGATTGTGATAATAAAATTAATCATTTATAATCTCAAAATCTCAACATAGCTATGTAGCTAGGGCTTTTAAGTGTGACATACTACAGAACATGTATCAAGCTGGCAAAATTTGTTTGCTGTATGGAATTTGATTGATTTTCTAAATTTGTTCTTGTAGTGATCCAATATTTGGACAAACAATTTTACTGTATGTGAATATTTTGCGAAAACAATTGAATCACAAGGAAAAAAATCAACCATACAGCTTACAGCCACAAAATGTTGTCAGCTTGATGCAACATGGTCTGTTGTATGAATGTATGCCACACTGAAAAAATCTAGTTTTTTTAGATTTTGCGATTATATAAGTTATTGATTTTTCTGCAATATTCCAAGTTGGCAGCCGTTTCCATGGCTACGGGTGGAAATTTTACTAAAAGCACTTTTAAAAAACTTTATCGGGCCTATAGTTGGGCTGACTGTCTAGAATGTAGTATTTGTGTAGTGATTCTCTGTTCAAACATAATGTTCATTTAATATGATATCAACATTGATGTATGTGCCAACTTGTAAAGGAAGTCTCAGAATGTAGTTTTTTCCTTCACCATTTTCAGTACTGGTAGCATAGTGTTATAACATTTATTAATTGCTTTCTATAGAACTGTTGTAGTGGGGAAATATACTAATTTTATCTTTATTAACCTTTGCTTTAATTTTATTTGTTAACCTTGTAATTGTTATCTTTATTATTGAATTCACTTGTCTCTGGTGTTCAGAAATGCAGTGTAGTATTTTCAATTTACTTGAAACAAAACAAAAATAGAATCATACAACCCTTTCATATAACAATGAATGAAAAACACCCCCCCCCCCCAAAAAAAAAAAAGAGGGGAACAAATTGAATGAGAATTTTGCAGTGTTCCAATAAGATATGTTCTTACATGATTTGACATTGATGCCTTTCACTTATCTTCTATCTCTTAAAACATGTTTCTTATCATCTGAACCTACAGAAGACTTGATGTTAGAAGAGAATTCTGTGGTATTCTTTCATTGTCTTTCTCATCACACATATCTTTTGTTTGGAAGAGGTGATAAATGTGTTTGTGGCCCTGTGATATCATGATGAAAACTCAACTCTTTGTTCTGTACATGGACAATAACAGAAAAAACCACCAAATAGGCCTACTTGTATGCCAGCCTACACATCCTGTGTTCTAGTTCTAGTCTCGTTTCGGATTTATTTCGGATTTCTTCTTCCTTGTCAGTGACCACAACAATCATTAAGTTGATTATTCTTTTCACTATCGTGGGGGGTCTGCTGAACAGATTCTGTGAACAACCGGACCACTTTGCCTTTAGTGGAGTGCCAATCTGTCTCTTAGCAATTTACTGATTGCTCTATACAGATCCATTCTGTTGAACTGATGATAGTGTAGTAAACGTTACTGACTTTTCTGATGGGTAGAGTGGAATCTGCTAGAATTATTTGTTCATCATAGCAGTGTGCATGGAAAACAAAGCATTTCTGTACTTTGCTCTTTACTCTTTAATCAAATTAGAGTGTTCTCCTTGTGATAAAATGTTCCATGCTCTGCCATTGTACCCTGTGCTGGAAATGCCATTGACAAATAGTTCTATGAACATGTCATGTAGGCCTACAACCACACCTATCCTTTCATCTTTTGTTGTCTACATTTTGCTTACTTTTAGTTTTGCAAGGGAAAATTTTAATTGTATCAGCCTCATGTTACATCTCTTTCATTCATCCGTGAGTTCTTTGTATGTTTTTTTTTTAGTTTATTAAGAATGGATGTCGTGGTGGCTATTCTCGTCTGTCTTGATTGGTTGCTTTTTTTTTCTTCTTCTTTTAAATATTGCATTATTTGTTCATGTTTTCTCTATGATGCATTGTACATGTATTTATTTGATAAGAATTGTGCTGCGGGAACTGACAATGTGGTGTGATTATGAAATGAATGTTTAGTGTTCAGCAGAAATGTTGCGGGCACGGCTACTGCTAGAGTGTTCATCTGTGATATATGTGACAATGCACAACAGTTGAATGTGTTCCAATGTCAAGTGTTTAGTTAAGTGAGGCATTGTTACAAAGATTGAATGAAGAACTCTGTGCTCCCCCTTGCTGTCCATACTCATTGTATTATATGATAACGCTTGTCTTAAGTTAAAGTAACAACTGCAATTTGGCCTGGATTTTGCAGTAGATATATTTTTTGTTCTTCTCAGCATTCATTTTTAACTTGTACCATAATGTTGTATGATGTTGCCATTGTGAACTGTAAATCTTAACTTTGTCTTTGTGACTCTTTTTTTTAATTCACTGTTTGTTACATATTGTATGTATGGAATGAAATGTGTGTAACCAACTGCACATTAATTGCATTGTTTCTGTGAATCTGACAAAGAACCTTTATGACATGTATTCTTGAATTGAAATCTGCCTAAACAAGACCATCTTATCGTACCCTTTCATTGTACACATGAAGCACATCCAATTCCTTATCATTTTTGTCTCATTAAATAATTCACTTTGAAGGGTTGGTTGTGTGACATGGTTTTGCTGGTCTTTATTTTCCTTTGACATCCTAAAGCTGTGTTGCTCTTCTAGTCGAGCCGTCTGCTCCCATTACATCCAGTGTGCTTTCATCATGTGATCTTGCTGTGACTCATGCCTCTAGATTCCTTGTGGAACAACGGGCGGCATGTCTGCAAAGGGATCTTGCTGTGGCCTGGGAGGGCTTGTCATGACTCTTTGTTTTGATTACACCATTGTTATCTAGGGCAGTGCCTGCTGTAAAGGGAAACTGATGATATCACCACTGCATGTATATCTGGTGCCAAGCTGTACCCTATGTGGGTTTTATTGGGATTTTAAAATGTTATTGGAAGATGTTTTGAAAATCCAAATCAAACTATAAGTCCCAGTGTTGTAAATGTAAATCATATCTTTCCTTGTGTTGTTATGAAAGTTTTACCAAAATGTTCATTCAGTATGATCTTATACTGTGCCTAAGCTATGTACAGTGGAGTCCATATAAGATAAACTCGCTTAACATAAAATCTTGTTTAAAATAAACTTTTCGGCTGGTCCCCTTTTTTTGGTTTTTCTTTGTTAGTTAAGATGATAAAATAAACTTTGCTCAAGATCAACTTTTCTGGTCCCCAGCGGATTCCACTGTACATGTACTAACAAACAATGGAACTTCATAATCAGAAACCCAGATTGGAGATATTTGCTTTAGTATTTTAATGTCAACACCTTACCATGTTACATTGTAGTGTGGAATTGTTGTATTTTGTTTAGAAATGAAATTTCTCTGTGCACGTGCAATTCAGTATACGCCATGCTAGTGAACGTAGCTCAGCTTTAAAACTACTTCTATCAGGAGGTACGTACATCTGTTACTCTAGGTCAAGTGGCCTTGTGAAAATACCAAATTGTATAGGCTATAGGTGTTGTGTTGACTTGTGTCGCCTCCATTTGGAGTTGAGAGTACACATGTATTTTCTTACCCACTACACTCTCGGCAGTTGTGCACTAAATTAGAAGGCAACATAGGTGACAAATACATTTCAATCCTTGCCTGTTCCACTCTTAATTAAACTATCAAAACTCAAGTGTAGATGCTATCGATTTCAATTTTATTCACTGTACTACCATTTTGTATTTGTGTCAAAAACAAGTCACAGCAGTTATTAGAGATGTAATCCTTTTAGAGGGTGCTTTTATTGGATGAAAAGAAAGATGAATAGAAAAAAGAATGAAAGAAAGGTAAAATGAATTTGGCCCTACATGCCATGAAATACATGTGCATTGTGCCAGAATGAAGACCAATTCAATTGATTTTGAGTAGTAGTAATGGTCAGTGCTAATGATCCAATGCAATATGTTTTCATGATACTTTTTCCTGAATTCTGTGCACTGATTCCTGGTGATCATTTAGCCTTCGGATGTGTTAATCAGTTCTAGGAATGAATTTCATATTTCTGTACTGTCTTTTCATTTACCATACCATACACAACATGCTTTCGAATGACTCCACGTGCAAGGCTTTTTTCCCCTTATACTTTACATTCTTTTCTGTACTACATATGTTTTTCCAAAGAAATGGTGCAACTCATGCATGTGATGGTAAAATTATGAACAATGCTTTTGTCATGTCATATCATTTCAGTCTTCCGCTGGATGTGTCAGTCATGATTTTCGAATGATTATGTAAAAATGTGACATTCTCAACGAATTCCAGATAATGTTTGATCTACTTTTTGATTGTCTTTGCCTTTCTTTCAAAGAGGAAAAGCTGTTCTATGAAACTGTACTATATATCTGTGTATAGTATTGGTGGATGTCTTTCTGTATCTATTCAACATGTTGGCTTACTTGGACCTCTTCTTCCCACTCACTCATGCATTTCATTATGATTATTGCTATTGTCCTTGTCAAAGATTTGTGAATAAATCATGAAATATGTTACATCATTGGTCTTTCTATGCTTTATAAGCCGAACTTCCATTACACTTTTAGTGAATCATACACTATAGAAGTTATATAAGGAAAATGCAAGACTATTTATTACTTATACGCTGTGAGATATTTTTAGGTTCGATTTCACTCATTTAACACTGGGCATGGGGCTGCTTTGTTAAGCGAACACTATATGTGTAAACTATTAACTCTGTGGATTAACCATAGAGAAGTTGTCTATTTGAATGATGTCAATATCTGATGAGCATTCACAACTCCATTTATTGCATTGTTGGGTGAATGATGGCACACCAGCACTGTCAGCTTATCACCTATCTCTATGTCATAGAGGAACAAAATCACTGCACTCAGGGCATTCTCATAGGTGCTCCGTTCCTCCCTATTCTATCAAATGTAGGGCGTTGATTGATACTGTGTATTCTTCTCATCTTGCCAGACAGTTTACATTTTCGGCCTTCCCCTGGCTGCACACCCCTTATCACCATTCTGATACATGTCTGTATAAAACAGCTTTACAATTACATTACATCTTTATTAGTAGGCAACAATTTTCAAAATTAGATACAGTACAACAAACTCAACACCACACCTTTTTTTTTGGATTTTATTAATTTGAACCTCGCCAACAATACAAAAAGAACATGGTGGCAACTTGCACAGGAAGAAATGAGAAGACTGGTTTATACATAGTACATCACTGGGTACTGTTCATTCGTCTTATCAAATCAAGTCACACATTCATAGATGAAGTACTATAGACTATAAGTCAGGGATAAATAAATGATTAACATATTAAAGAAAGATGTTTGTTTCCCACAGAGAACATGATGTATTACAGTGCCATGCACAAGTAAAGTATTGTCAATTAATAGGATACTTACTTGCTCTAGCTCTGAATAATAATATTATTCACTCAAAATTCTTTTGCATCAGCAGAGAAAAAGTGCTAAAATAAAAAGTGAAGTTTATTATTATGATACTTGTCATGCCATTGACATTGGGCAACAGAATATTTAATCTTGCCTCTTCCGTAACCACAGATCAAGAGCATATGTTTGAAGGCAGAAGAAAAGTCTGTATAACTTATGACAATAGAGAATCTAACAAAGATGTCTACGGTGAACACTGACAACACAACATGCTAACAGCATCACTGAACATTAATTTTGTTTTAAAATGTAGTTTCCCTTTTGAAATAAGCAAATAGGAATACAGAAGAAAAATGCACTGCACATCGACTTCATGAAGCAGCAGAGAAACGAATTTTAAGCAAACATGGTTGTCCATTTAAACACATACAAATTATGTTCATCTCAAAAAGCTAAATACACTTCATACATATTTTTCAAAGCAGAAAAAAAGGCAAGGAAAAGGAAAGGAAATTCAATCAACAAATTCACTATGACAAATCAGTTGCCGGTCAATAATCTAATTTATATATGATTGAACATACATGTAATCATAAACATCAATCAATCTGGGTCTGTGTGATATACTTCAACTTCAAAGATTGTCATTGATTTTTCGTGTTTTTTTAAAATCAAACCATGCCCATGAGCACACTTATACATATACAATTTGACAATATCAGCAGAAAGAGACGCAAACATGAAATACATGTACTCATTTTGTTTCAATTTGATTACCCTTGCATTATGTACAAATAGATGAAATGGTTACATTTACATTATGCTCCAGAGCTTTAATTCTCAGTTAGTGTAATAGTAATCAAGATAATACATGTAATGGTATTGGACAATACAATTTTTTTCCAATTATTAAAATAGCAGTACATGTAGTAATAATGACAATAGAAATAGCAATGATGATAGTTTACATAGTGCTCTACCCCGCTCTACAGCACTCTTGTGCACAGAAAGAATGGAATACGTCAATGAATGAGGGTCAACCAGCAAAACCAACGTTAACATTCAAATTTTGCTCATGTGATGTGAATGCCTTCAAGAACAGACTCCACGCCCACAGGGCAAATCACCCAGCATTATGTAACCCTGAATGAATGCTACCAATAGACCTTTCAACGCAAGATGCAGCATTTTGACTTCGGTCGACAGGGTGAACTGACCTGTGGACAGGTCTCAACCACCGACAACATCATCAAGTATCGAGTGTGAGACTAGTGTAGTCACAGTACTAGTGGACCTTAGATCGAGTGAAAACATTCAATAAACTCTTGGTTACGATGATGAGAACACCTGTTCAGTTACGGTACTGGTGGACCACACATCGAGTGAAAACATTCAATAAACTTTTGGGTACATGTATTAAGATGAGAACAGCTGTTACCAAAATGGTCCGTGACAAAGGTACTGGATGCATACATGTACTAGTGTATCCACACTATTGAAGACATACGTACTGACAATGACAAAAACATGTAAAATACATGTCGTTCATAAAGTCAGAATAAGAAAAAACGTAGACGAACCCGTCTCCCGATGTGCGATGTGTATACTGTACTATACATGTACGAGTATGGTCAAACAATAATTAAGTAGCCCTACCCTAATAATAACGATCTTTTTTTTAAATTTAAAGAAGAAACAAAATCTGAGCCCGGCATTGCTGCTTGTAATGCTAGCTATAGCAGTAGCCAGTACATTGGTCACCGTGAAAGAACTATCAAACTGTTAAGAACCCGTCTCCCTATGTGTATGCTGTACTATGCATGTATGATGAGTATGATCAAAGAGGAAATAAGTAGGCCTACCCTAATAATATTAATCACAAAATTCAAAAGAAGAAGAAAACAAATCTGAGCCCGACATTACTATAGCAGTGCGTTGCTCATTGCGCAGTGTGTTATTATGCCTATCACCCACCGCAAGTACACGTACATGTACTGAGAAGGAGAGGAGGTAAAGGGGGGGGGGGGGGGGGGGG
>JAUELK010116615.1:0-11872 GCA_031471215.1 Gastropteron pacificum
CGATTCTCAAAAGACAAAAACAAATCTATATTAAGGAATCGAGTTGCACCCGTGGCGCCGCGAAAATGCACCGGGAGTGGTTTCGATTGTCTCATCCTTAGCAGGAAGCCACAACCAAATTAATTGTATTTCCTGGTTGAAATTGTAAAAAAACTAGTCTTTCCAATACAATTGTTACTATTAAGATAAGATGAGATGATTCTTTATTTTCCCACATGTAGTATTTATTCTACATCATTCAATTCTATCCCATCCTCCGCTCACTCTATTGCTCTTGAAAACATAATCATCAAATTGGATTAGCTAGATGAACAAAGAGACATTTGCTATTCTACATTCAACTCAATGTGCGTGATAAAGGACGAAACAACATAAAACGAGGGTCAGTATGACATGAAAAATTAATTGATGCCAGAAACCGGTAGCTCTCTCGAAGCCCGAATCACATTGCTGCCTCCCGCCTTCCCCTCCCCCAAATAATTACACACTTTACTTGTTAGGCCTTCAGGCAGACAGGGGCGTGGCCAGGGGGAATATTAGGTAACAATTGTTCCCCACACAAAATCTACAGCAGGGTGTTTGTGATTATTGTTAAATCTCAATACGTTGTATTGCAGTTCTTACATCTACATTATTCAGTTGTCTGTAAATGTCGATTTATTGTTTTCTATAACGCGGCGTCAATTTTCTTAAAACTTAGAGGTGCTCTAAGAATATGATTTCTAACAGTTTCATCATCTGCAGCAATCAGACTAACACATTTTAGGAGCATCGGGGAGAAGAATGAACTCGATCTGGCTCACGGCGGAATCATTTTACCTCAGATGTGTGTATATACCTGTAATCTTGTTTTCATTGTTTTTTTTATGACAATAACTCTTGAAATTGTTAAAATCCGGTAACAGACAGACAGACATTCACAAATATACAGTAGATTGTTCTTCTAATATTCAATTTACCTAATATCAGAGATGGACATGAAAAGCCTTGCACCAGGGAACCAAAGCCGCAGCAAAAGTGCCATGTTCGAATTGAAAGTTAATATTGAAATACTTGAGACCGTTATGTGTCCCTGCCATTCTTCATTAGCACGCAATACTTGTCATTTCAAGGGACATACACGTCACTCATCTTGTGAGAGCAAACTTTTTTGACAGCACATTCCTTCAAAGTAATGGAGACAGGAATTGGCTGTAGGCGTCAAGATGCAGGGCACCCCAACCAAGATTGGCGTGGACTCCAAGACTTCAATTTTTATTTAGAATTCCCACAAACGATGTTTGTTCACTCTGTGTGTGTGTGTGTGTGTGTGTGTGTGTGTGTGTGTGTGTGTGTGTGTGTGTGTGTGTGTGAGTGTGTGTACACATATTTGCCTGTGTGTGTATGTATATTGTGTGTAAGTGTGTGTGTGTCTGTGCGCGTGTGCGCGCACGTGTGTGTCAATGTATGTGTGTGTGCGTGCACGTGTGTGTGAGTGTATGTGCGCGCGCGTGCGCGCATGGGTGTGTCCGTGTAGCATAGTGGATATATTCTGAATGGAAGTGAATTAAACATTCACATTATGAACGAAGACTAGCACAGTAATCTCGGGCGAATGACTCCCTTCTGTATTTGTACATACGTGTAGAAATGTGCGATGTACGGGGTAACATTTTTTTATCCGTGTTTTTTTTCTTTCTCGGTAACATAAGCCCTTAGTCAGCAATAATATCAATGTTATTCACGATATAATACCAAATACATGTCGTGACTGGGCGGTGGGAGGACGTCTAGACGTTGTGCTGTTTTCCAATCTTGCTGGCGTTTTCCCCGCTGTCCTGATTCCCCCGTTGCCCAGATTCCGTGTCCAGGTCTACTTAACAAAGCTTTCAGGTTTCAGCCTCGACTGAGAATCAATGAGAAAACATTATTCTGGTCGCTTGCAGTAGCGTGCTGGACACGACACTCACACAGGGTGGGCTTGCACAGCCGCGTGGCCTGTGTCACGCGAGATTCTCGTTTGGTCTCCTGTATGAATCACGACGTGTGCCCGAACTCCAGAGGTGTCAGCATAAACTGCCGTAACTGATTGTGGCACGGTGGGGAAACGTCCTGTCCTGGAAACTGGAAACCCATACCACTAGCCTACAATCGAGGACGGTCCTCAAAACCTACGTTTTACGCCGCAGCCCGGTCAAAGAAACATAATATAGCCATTCCGGTCCGTCGTTTTGAATGCTGTAACGAAGACACACACACACACACACACACACACACACAAACACACACACACGCACACACACACACACACACACACACACACACACACATGTGTATGTGTATGTACATATGTGTATGTGTCGGGGGGTTATTTGCTTCGTTCGTAGAGACGATGCATTGTAAACGAGACAGGAAAGTTCAGGTCTTTTGTGAATCGGACCACTCGCAAGCAACGCTGATTTGCGTCGGGAAATATGCAAAAAGAATCACGACGCATACATGCATCGACTTCCTCCTTCTTTCTCTCTATACAAAATGAGTCTCTGGACAAGTCAACACACAAGACCAAGTAAGTTGCCGACGGTCGCAATCTGAAAGTAGGCTAGGTATGTTGTTCTAGTAAGCTTACATGTTGTCATGGACCACAGCGGCAACTATTCTGTCTCGTTTACATACATCGTCTCTGGTGTTAGCTTTGTTTGTTGGCCAATATAGAGGATGAACAAAAGGGCGAGATGTGGCGTGTTTACATTGTGCATTGGTCTCATGCGATTATTCTTTTGAAACAAAGCCAGATAGGAAAAGAAGACAAAAAAGCTGTCACTTGCAAATAGAAAAAAATGCTAGCAAGGTTATCCCGTTCTACGAACGTCATATCTGCCAAGGGTGAGAGAGTTGGGCCTCAGAGCCTAGATTGTAACTTACACCCGTGTCTCCCACTCATGTCTTCGCCTCCCACTCGTGGCGGATCTAGTATAGGTATTATTAGAAGTATCTCTATGTGTATGATGAGTGTAGATAATCTTGATGTGCATTGCCAAGTTAGCATCTTCTCTTAACATGTATATGGTATGCATAATTATTGTAGTGTCTATTGAGCATGCTTTCACACGCACACGCGCGCGCACACACACACACACACACACACACAAACACACACACACATACAAACACACTCACACACACACACACACACACACACCAGACACATGCACACACACGCGCGCACGCACACGCACACACACACACACACACACACACACACACATAGACACACACTAACAAGCGTACATACACTCACAAACGTACACATACACACACAAGCACAGTATGCACACACATATGACAAACGATAGAGATACACTTAATAAGACACACAATCCACATAATAACACACTTATGGGTCGGGGATTTTCTCAACACAGTGTACCGGTACCGGTAAGGTAAAGCTTAATATACTCCAAATATTACAGGCTCTGATTGACAGTTCGTTTTCCTTCTTGACAAAGCATTATTGGTACGATACGAGTAATCATTTGCCCCAAAACAACAGTTCGCCATGTTGTGTTTCCCATTTCCACTTAAGGGAGTAATAATTGTTATTCTAAACGATAACCAAGAAATGAAAAAAAAGAGGCACGAGGTAACATCAGAACTCTTAATGTTGTGAAAACTTATTTAAGACATCTACTTTCTATTTTGGGACTAGATCTAGGCCTGGTAAACAAATACTGCACAACAGTGAGTCAGTGAGGCACACAGCACACACTCCACACACAAGTTATTTTAATATGGCAAGACGAGATTCAGTCTAGAGAGATAATTTTGCCTTTCAATGAATATCTAGGTTTGTTAATACTATGGTAAACTGATGCTATATATCATGGCACTGGCCTAGATCTAGATCTAGACTTTAGATCAATCTATTAACAATCATAAACAACTGTCAACGTTTAAGTTTAGTCAACGTCTCCTCAAGTCAGCAAAGACAGAGATTTGAGATACACTTACACAGTGAAAAAGGAACATCAAGAATCACATTGACTTCATCTTGGTTGTTAAACTGCTTACAGTTTACAGATCGGATCATGTCATCAACGTCGAATCTAAAGAGGGTAAGAATAAGAATGAGTCCTCTGTATATGATGAGGCTGCAGTCATAATTGGAAGAAGAAGAAGAAGAGAGCGTGGAAATAAATAGTATAGATATAGTATAATAATAATTAAGTATACAATGTTGCAAAGCCTGGTCTCGTGAGACCTCTTCTCTTTGAGACACAGGGGGGGGGGTTAGGGGGGCTGGCCCCCCTTAACTTCTGTTTTCTAAGGGGTGGGGGTCTTAAGGGGGCTGGCTCCCCTAATTTCTGTATTTGAAATGAAAATCAACAACAAATTTAGCTAAATCTAAGGGTTAGGGTTAGGGTTCAAAAAAATGACACACCAACCAGGGACCGCTTTCGGTAACCAGTCCTCATGCATAAGCGAGATTTAGTAAGAGTTTTGAAACAAGTTAGGTAAACACACATTTTGGATACACAGAGATCTAGATCTAGAGAAAACAAGTAAGACTTGATGATGAAAATGGGCCTTGTGAAGCCAATTCAATGTATAGTAGTATGTTTATGTTAGTATGATCTTTTAAAAACTTATTTTGCGGGTACACACACACAACAGAAACATCTCCCCGCAGCATCCTTCCTATTTCAGATTAAAAGGTAGGAGAGAAAGTAGAGAGAGAGAAAAAGAAAGAGACGGTTGTAATGATTGGAGTGATTATTCTCACCCCTGCTGGGAATAAATCTCCAGACTTCCTCCACATATAGATTCTATTCATTCCTTATTATTCCCAGCCTGTCTTTGATTTTTAGTTTTAGAAATCTGATCAAAGTCAAAGAATCTATTTCTTTCTAGTCTAGATATATATCTAGATCTACTATTACTATTAGAATTCTTGTTCAGGCGTGAGTTTTCCTTGTCTGTCCACCCACAGCCATCAGGCATGTCAGAAGAGAGAGATGATGATGACTTCACAGATGAGGAAGACTACACACCATATATTCCTATCAAGCAAAGAAAAAAGATGGAAGTAAGTACATGCTGAACAGTACTGATGATGTTAATAAATGAGGGTTGTACGTAAATGTCACATTATTGTGTAATTTTTTTTCTCTCCAGTTTGACAGCAAATACGTTTTGTTCATCAGACACTCCATTCAGTCAACCAACTCATGTGATAGAAGAGAAACTTGCACAAAGTTACTTTCTCATTAGGTAATCTATTATTCAGTTATAATGGTGACGTGAGATGAGACTTAGACTTAGAACATTCCTATTGGTCTATGTATTTTTATGTCATTATTGTTGTATAGATAAAGGGGTTTTAGTTTTACGGTCAGTTTTCTATCAACATATTTGTTTCACTCAGATGGCCCAGCTCAAACAGAAACTTGGCCAGATTGGCAATCTGAAAGATGAGGAGTTGGCTAAACTAGAGGGCAGTGGCAATGAGGTGGACAAGGAAGAAAGATTGAAGAATCTTGCCAAGGACATTGGGAGTGACAGTGAAAAAGAAAGTGACAATGATGAAGACGATGATGCCAAAATGGCAGAACAAGACCTTGGCCCACTTGCACACGTCAGTTTGCTGGATCAGCACAGTGTTTTGAAGAAAAAAGCAGAAGGTGAGCTCAAGTTCTTTATTAGTGTTAAAACTGTTTTTTTAGTCACTACATCATCTCTGTTCTATTGATTGTGGATGTGTAGAGAGGGTCCTTATTCATATCAATTGTTTTTATCACTAAACGAGACGGTGTAAAACAAATAGTTTCCTGTATTATGAAACAGTGTGTTTGCATGAATTGGAAATTGGAAATATTGTGTCTTCTTGAACTGTTCCTTGATTAGCCATGTAGACTGCTGCTGCCCCCGTCAAAGAAAAACAAGTTAAAACGATAATTTTCAAGTAGCACTAAATTACCACCCAGTATAAATTATTCCTTTATGTAGTCCATTCTTATTTTGCAAAAACTTCCCTTACATTAATAACAGCCTACCCTCGTCAAATGAAATGCATTGTCATTCAATTTTTTATTTCTTTCAGCCCGAAAGGAGACTGCTCGAGAGAAAATGTTGAAAGAAGAAGAAAAAATCTTGGAAAGTGTCGCTGAAAAGACAGGTAGGCCTCAAATTCAAGGACTACTCTTGTCATTGAAATGTGTTTTCGTTTCTTTTCATTCAACTACATGTATTCATGTTCATAAGAGATATGACGAGACAAACCATGATTGCTTGCTCAGCGCAGTTTTCTTCATTCAAATTTTGCTGTTCAGTGTGTGAAAATATTGTATACTAGTTGTTTCCTTTTTTTGTTCAAATTGTACGGCATTTCACTTATTATATGCTCATGTACAAGGTCTATGACTTAAGTTGTCAGTCAGAGATACTTTGTCACATGATATGGATAGTCAAAGAATAGGGTGTCTAAGAATCCCTTGATTTTGGAACAGTTATGAGTGTATTTGAATGTTTCTAACTTGCCACCACCACATTTAAATCACAACAGAATCTATGTCAAGCAGTGGAATGTATTGATGTCAAGGCACACTTCCTTGTATATTCTTAACTTCATGATACATTTCGTCCTTAGCTCTGATGGGTGTTGCTGAATTGGCCATGGGCATCGAATACACAGAACCTATAAAAACAGGGTAAGCAATATGTTGCTGACACCACCTTTTTTGTTTTGTTCACCCAATTTTGAGAGTAGCGATTACTCAAAAGTATCACTAAGGATGTAAGATTTTGTTTGAAAAGTTTAGAAAAAATAGAGACTTTAATTATTTGCTTTTGAATGTATCTGTATGTCAACGATATTTTAAAAATGAGCATAGGCCTTGTTAATATTTTTACATTAAATCAACTAGGAATTGAAAATTCTTAAATTGTTTTATTCCTGTGGTTTTATATCACTTTATTGTGCTGAGAACTTCTGCCATTGTCACACAGGTGGACGCCACCTCAGTTCATACTGAATCAAGGGGTGACAAGATGGGAGAAAACACGCAAGAAACATCACATCCTGGTAGAGGGGATCAACTTGCCAGCACCCATCAAATCCTTCCGCGCAATGAAGTTCCCGTCCCCCATCCTGGAATATCTTGATAAGAAAGGCATCAAGACACCTTCACCTATCCAGATACAAGGCATTCCGACAGTGTATGTCTACCTTGGCAAACATTACGACAGACTTAAGTTACCCCAACTCCAATTGGTTTTCTAAATATAAAGTAATTTTTTAAATGATGAGTGTAGCTGTAACATGTTCATGTATTTGTTATGTCTATTTGTAGTTATTATAATATTATGGAGCAGTAACAAGTTTACCTTGGTGTCAGTCAAGAGGTATCCAGATTCGTCTCTTGTGAGACCTCATCAGACTAAATTATGTTTTGTTTGCTTTAAAATCTTTTTTTTCTTCTGTCTCAAAGATGAACAACCCTAACCATGATTTGGTTCTATGTATGCTTCCGGATTTTTTTTTTTTTTTCTGGTCCCCATGATGTCGTTGTATAGGGGCTGCAATGTATTTGCTTCAGATTTGGCATTGTTCTGCTGTAAAGCATAAAGTTTTATTAACAGTTATCAATTGTTACACAGGTTGAGTGGTCGAGACATGATTGGGATTGCTTTCACTGGCTCAGGCAAGACTTTAGTGTTCACCCTACCCATTGTAATGTTTTCTTTGGAGCAAGAGAAGAAACTGCCATTCATGAAGAAAGAGGGCCCCTATGGACTCATCATTTGTCCATCTGTGAGTATTTTCAGATATTTTGTTGACTATCATTTGAATAATTCACTAATTAACATGTGTGCCACAATTAAGAACACTTTATCATGATTTAAAGCCTAATAATAATCATATGTAGATAGGAGGGATCTTTGTTTTAGTGAGCCCCCCAACTTTCAGTGAGTTTGAAAATCTCTTTATTTATCTGTATGCTTACATATGGAGAGTATATCCATCCTCTGTTGTGGTACAGAGACATTGATGCTTTGTAACAGAAGATGGCATAACCAGTAAATCTTTGAAGTGAGTAGTAAATTGTTTAACTTATGAATGTAACTGTTTTCTTTAATCTGCAGTCTTTTATTTAACATTAATAATATTAACAATATAAATGTTGTTCACACGTGAACTCAACTATACTGGAATTGTAAATAGCTTATGTGTGTATATGAATAAAAATGTGAGTAATTATTTTTATTCATTCATATACACACACACACATATATGTTATTTTTATTTTATACAATACAAATTATCAAATAAACGTAACTATTTTAGCAATCAAGTCCAATCTGCCATTGATTATTTCTATATCATTTGTTCTGTGTGTTCCATTAGAGAGAATTGGCGAAGCAGACATTTGACATAATCCAAACCTTAGGTCAATGCATGGCCAGTGCAGGACATCCCAGCCTGAGGCCTGTTCTCTGCATTGGAGGCATGTCAGTCAAAGATCAGATGGAGATCATCAACCAGTCAGTGGAGTCAATTCTTTGCTTAATAAGAACTATTGTTTATTTTGAATATGTATTGCAAATTTAATAGACCTACTGTGGTTATGTACTTCAAAGAAGAATGAAACTGGTGATATAAACCTCTTGCATATGCAGTGAATCCATGAAGTCATCATGAAGGCAATTCTGTAAAAAAACAAAACCACATAATATAAACAAGATTGCAGTAGGATGGTTTGTAGTTCATCCGTCCTTTCTATGTGCAACTTAATTTAACCATAGTCAGATTTTGTCGTTCTCGTGTAGCTGTCTTAGTTGACGCTCTTCTTACATCTTTGGAAAGATATCAATAATAATAGGTGTATTTATAATGGACACTTTCCCCACTGTGTGGGCTCAAGGCGCACATATTATGACTCATATTGATACAATAGTGCTTTTTGTTGACTTCTGGGTACTACTACTAGGCTACAGTTCATCTGATTGATTCATGATAATATGTGAAAACTATACTGTACCATTAGGAGAACAAATGCTTCTTATTCTTAGATCAAAGTAACACATTTTTATCATGATGGCAATATTTTTTCTTCTTTCTTGTTTGTAAGTAATGTAAGCGACCACAATCAACAAGCTGGTTATTCTGTCACTGTAGGATGGGGTGTGTATGTAGGGGGTGATAGTGATAGGGCGTACTTTGGAATTTTGTCTGTGCATGTATATGAATTACTATATGGTCAAGTGACACATTTCTTGACTGTTTTCTATTTTTCTCACCACAGAGGCACACACATCATGGTGGCCACACCAGGCAGACTGATGGACATGTTGGACAAGAAAATGGTCAACTTGGACGTGTGTCGCTATCTGTGCATGGACGAGGCTGACCGCATGATTGACATGGGCTTTGAGGAAGACGTCAGGACCATCTTCTCTTTCTTCAAGGTGACGACAGCTTAATGCAGAAGAATTCAGTACATAAATCAATACACAGTCAAATGGAGCCTTACTAGTATTACTACATTGACGTCATACTTGAATGTGTAAGATTATTTATTTGATACATGCCCTGGTAGACTAACTAGGCTACAAGTGCAAGTAATAGTACTAGAAACTAGAAGTCATGAACAATAATTTGTTTACTTCACTAAAGCCATGTGTGCCAGAACAAAGTGACGTCAATTCTGCCCAGTGCAATATTTATCTCAATATTTCGAATCATCTCATTCATCTTATTGTTCTTGTTCTTCTTGGTTCTCGATGACGAATGCGCACATCAAACTCTCAGCTTTGTGTCTTCTATTGAAGATAAAATGGTCTGACTTGTAACTGGTAGGAAATTGTACTTGTTCCCTCAGGGCCAGCGACAGACTCTGCTGTTCTCAGCTACCATGCCCAAGAAGATTCAGAACTTTGCCCGCAGTGCTCTGGTCAAACCTGTCACCGTCAATGTGGGTCGTGCGGGTGCGGCCAGTCAGGACATTGTGCAGGAGGTGGAGTATGTCAAACAAGAAGCCAAGATGGTCTACATCCTACAGTGTCTGCGCAAGACTTCACCTCCGGTCAGTGAGGGGGACAGCTCATGTTTACAAGCCTACTCATAAAATACTCTTTCAGAATATAGAGCTTGCATCGTTTTGTTTACATTCTTTTACTTTCTCAAAGATGGTCTCTAACATTTTGTTTTGAAATCTTACAAACAAGTGTAATGTGGATTGTTTCTTTTCAACTTCCTTCTTGATATTCTCACCCAGAGTTTTTGTTGTTTTTGAAGACCCAACACTTATTTCAAAACAGTCTTTTTGTAATTTAGGATAATGACTGATTCTAACGTCTTTATGATGAAATGTGAATTTTTTAAACTTTTGAAGTCTTGTTTCTGATCAAGCTATTTTTCCACACAGGTGTTGGTATTTGCTGAGAAAAAGCAGGATGTGGATGCCATTCATGAGTACCTTCTTCTGAAAGGAGTGGAAGCTGTTGCCATCCATGGAGGGAAAGGTTGGTACACCCCACATCTCAACACATTTGTCTTTTAGTTTTTTTGACACCTTTACTTTAATCCTAGTATAAAATGTTTCAAAGGAAAATATGAACAATTCTGTAAGGAGTGTGGTCCCAAGAATATCCAGTTATTTGTTTGTTTATTTGGAAATCTCTCGGATGATATAGGGTGTGTTGAGGTTTACCATTTCCATCTCCATTGTCATGATTCTTTGAATAAAACTTTTAATACTTAATCATCGTAAAGTGTTATTGAATTATTGAAATGTTCTTTTCAGAGATTCTCTGTACTTTTAGTTTGGAAGTCATTTTAATTCTTTTATCTAGTTCAGCTACACACATGTGTTTTTGTTTCATTTTATTTCTTTGCTGTAGTGGTCTCTATTTTTGTTCAGCCCTGGGTGATTTTGCTACTACTACTAACTATACTACTACTGCATTGAAAATTGAACTACACAAGACATTATTTCTATTCTTTTCCATATCATCAGACCAGGAGGAGCGCATCAATTCCGTGGACATGTATAAGAGAGGAGAGAAGGATGTGATGGTGGCTACAGATGTGGCCAGCAAAGGTCTGGACTTTGAAGGCATCCAACATGTCATCAACTACGACATGCCAGATGACATAGAAAACTATGGTCAGTGTCTTTGTTAGTATTAAATACTCCTCACTGATTTAGTGTGTAAAATAATTATATGTTTTGCCACATATTCAATACAGATACAGTTGAGACTGTCAAATAGTTCCACTATCATTTCCTGTATCTTCTGTATGCTTTGTATTATTACAGCAGAGGACCAAAGTGCAGTACAAATGCACCCTTCGCCTTGAGTTATTTTCAATTGCTCTCTCCCTGCCTATTGCCTTTATAATTATAATTTTGGGTATATGTTAGTAAATGTTATGTGATTAATTTCCCATGAGTTTGTCTTGAGGTTAAGCTTTGTAATCTCCCATAGTTTGATTTCTTGGATAGAAGAAGAGGTGATTGCCATTGGGATGAGTAGAATATATTTTCATAATGATGATATTGTTGTTTCTTTTGTTCTCAGTCCATAGGATAGGAAGAACTGGCAGGAAAGGCATGAGAGGTTGGGCTACAACGTTTGTCAACAAGTCTGTTGGTGAGTGAATAAGTGTGAATAAATAACTGTCGACAGTACCGCCCTTTTCAATGTTTTATTTTACATTTGATTGAGTCATGCAATAAGTATAAGTACTATAAGCACAGTACCAAATGAAAAGGTGTATGTAGTAATAGTAGTAATATATACAGTAGAACCCAGATATATCTCGACGTCTCTTAACTCGACTTTCGGCTTAAGTCGACTTGATTTGGAATTCCCAACTTTTTCTCTATACAGT
>JAUELK010116726.1:0-11865 GCA_031471215.1 Gastropteron pacificum
CGGGGGGGAAGTGTTGACATTGTTGCTGGTTTTCACTAGCACAGCAATACAATGTACAATCCATATTTCAAAATGTAGCAGCACACACTGTACCATAGAAAAATCAATTTATATTTCATTCAATGCGTCCAGGACACAGAGGTTCTACCGGTAAGTAGGTCTTGTTTTCACTGAACTTTGCCCCGCCGGTGTGTAGAGCCATGGCATGTCACTGCAAATTAGAATAGAATCCATTTTACTTCACCCCTTTGTTCACAGTCATCTCCCATTGTTTACAACATTTTCAGCATCTCTTTGAGGAAAAACAAACAAACCATGAAACAAAGACAACAGCAAAATTGTAACAAAATTTTTTTGCCTGTTCAGTTCTCCATACATTTACAGGCTTATTGACTTTGTTTTTAAACTTAAAGGATGCTGACTGAGTTGTAATGTACTAAACAGCATGCATTGGTCTGGGTCTAAAACCAATCATTTTGCTCGGAGGTGTTGGGTTATCCTGTCTTTTTTTTCTTGTTCTTGTTCTTGTTCTTTTCCTCCTCCTCCTCCTCCTCTTCCTCCTTCTTCTTCTTCTTCTTCTTCTTCTTCTTCTTCTTCTTCTTCTACTTCTTCTTCTTCCCCCCCCCCCCCCCTCAATCATTAGATTCTTATGAAACTCTGGCCTTCCTAAGAATGTTCACATTGCATGTTGTGATTTTCTTTATTTTTTTGCAGAAAACATGTTTGAGTTTGATTGTTTATTCCGTCTCGTGATTATGTTTTGTTGGATACATTGACAAATATCTTTAGCCTTTTCTAAAATGGCGTAAATCCTGAAAGCTTAGAGAGATAAGCAGGCATTTGTCGAATTTGTCTGTATTGTTCTGCTTCCTTGGTTACGGATACCAGATACATGCAATTTTTGTTCCTTTTTTTTCTGAAAAAAAAAGGTTATTTCTTGCTTATTTACTTTTATTTGGTTTTCTTGCTGTTGTCTTTGCCTCTTGTACACCAGTTATTTGATCCCTGCATTGCATGACTTGCACTTATTCTATTGTTCTCAGTGCTGTCTTTATCATCTAGATTCCATTCATACACAACAGAGAAAGTTTATACACCAGATGTGAATGCCAGATGTTTGTTTGTTTTTAAGAAACAAATATATTAGCACTAGTGGTTGACTTGTAGAAAGGGGTTGACATTGAGAAGCTTATTGATGAATATGTGTTAAGCCAATAAATAGGTTTGTAGCCAACTGGAAACCATCAGTAAACATTTGCTGGGCATACAGAATTGTGTGAGAAGTAGATAATTATGTGATATTTTGTTCATTATGCATGATGCGTGTGATTCATTATTAATGTCATTATTGTTAAAAAGGCACACTGTGTGGATTTTAATATGTATATAGATATATGCAGGTCTGTTGCTAGGATTATGATGCATCAATAAGGAAATGAATAACACATGTTGTAGATTATAAGCATTATTTTGTTGCTCATTGTGAATTCCAGAAAAAAGATGACACCGCTGTTGCGTCCATGCCCAACATGCTGAAGCTGAATGCACCAGAAAAGTATTTGATTCTGATTGGACTTGTCGGAAGTTTCCTAAATGGAGCCATTGAACCTGTTTTCTCCATTTTCTTTTCAGAAGTATTGAATGTAAGAACAGAATATTAAAGGTCCTTTTTGATAAAAATGTTTTCTATCTGGTCATTCATTCCATCTCTTCATGGGCAAACTATCCATACCGATATTAGCATTTTGCTGAGGCCAACACACAGCTGCCTGCCACAGTCTTAAACATTTATTTTCAAATTCTCACTTTTATCCATTAAAAACAGAACATTTTAAGAAAGTTTTCTATTGAAGAAAAACAGTACCTAGATTTGCCTCTTAAATTATGTCTGTAAGATAATGATAGCTTTTACGTCACAAGTGTTTTAATAGACAATTCTCACTAACAGTTTTTAATGATTTAAAAATGTATTATTAAATGATGTCAATCTATATGTATTGTATGTCTTTTACCATGTAATGTACATGTATACAGCGCCATCGAGCACTTTTAGGCGCTTTACAAATAGATAATTATTATTATTATCATTATTTTTCTATTATTATTGTTTTCTCTCATTATCTTTAATTGAAAGAGTTTTAAAGTGTTACCAAATTATGTACAGTGTGTGTAATAAGAGAACACACATTTGTTCCTTTACCCCATTTTTAATTCAGCCATCATCATAAGGAATTACTACATATTTTCTCTTCTCTACTGTATCACAATGGAACAGATTCCATTTTCCCTGTGATTTGTGCAGGCACCTTTCCTGTAATTTGTCACTTACAATACAGGCGCCTTTCCTGTAATTTTTGTGACTTATCATACAGGCACTTTTCCTGTAATTTGTTACTTATCATACAGGCACTTTTCCTGTAATTTGTTACTTATCATACACGCACTTTTCCTGTAATTTGTTACTTATCATACAGGCACTTTTCCTGTAATTTGTTACTTATTCTTCTTCTGTTTTCAGGCATATTCCCTGGATCATGATGAACAAATAGAAAAAATCAATCTGTCTGTTATTCTGTTTATAAGCCTCGGAGTTCTCGGTCTAATCGTCATTGGCTTGCAGGTATGGAAAAGCTTTTTTGATATTTTCCCCCATTCTTACTGTATGGCTATGATTCCTTATTAAATTATAATCTTGTATGCATGTCCACAACGCAGTTGTTTTATAAATAAAACTATGGTATTTATTTTAAAGGACAAATACACAGACTACAAACAATTTATTTTGTTTTCAATTTCAATGCACATACAATATTTTTATTGTGACACTAAGGTTGTTGGCTATTTTCTTAAAGAAATGAATTTAGACAAAACAATATTACTAATTGAGAGGGGGAAAAACTGTATCACAGCCAGCTTCAAGCCAGTTTTCCACAATGAATTTTTAAACTCAATCGTAAATCTTATTACATTAAATGGTTCTAGATCTAGATCTCTGGCAACATCATTTGTACCGTTCCAATATTTGTAAGCGCCTTTTTTCAAAGTGCTGCACTTAAGTTGATTATAGGTGACCATTTCGCTCACTTTACAAAAAAGTTCATGCTCACATAATGAACTCTTTGCTGATAATAAAACAATGTTCTTGTTGCGGATTTTCAACAGTTGTAGTATACATGGTTTTAATTCTCACTTCTATTACTTTGTAGGGCTTGATGTTTGGGCTCTCTGGAGAGGCTATGACTGAAAGGCTGAGAAAATCTTGCTTCAGGACAATGATTACAAAGGTAAGAGAGTTTTCTGCAATCAGTACAGGCAAGGATACCACTTTTGAGATATCCCCCATCATCATCATCATCATCATCATCACCATCACCATCATCATCATAATCATCATCATCATCATCATAATCATCATCATCACTATCATCATCATCATCATCATCATCATCATCATCATCACCACCATCATCATCATCATCATCACATTGTGTAACACTAATACGTTTATAGCTCAACGCTGCATGCAACCAGCTGCTAAGTATAACCGAACAATACTACTATGCCTTACAATGTCCAACATTTGCAAGAGTTAATGTTGACTTGTATCACAGGAGATTGGATGGTATGATGACCCCAAGAATGGTGTGGGAGCTCTGACCACCAGACTGTCCACTGATGCATCACTGGTGCAAGGAGTAAGTTACATAAGTATTGTTTTCTTATCTACTCTCTATGAAGATCACATCTCTGAAGACTTTCACTGTGCCATAGATTTGTCATCAAATAATCTAGGGACTTTGTTACAATGTTCTTGTTCTTTATCCTTTTCATGAGTCTGGAAATTTCGCAAAGGCATCATAATGGACAGTAACTTTGGCCTTAGACACTGGCTTAGAGTGATTCTACTTTTTTGTTTTACCAAGAGATACTCTTGGAGCTGGGTAATGGCCATTCTTTATGTGGAGGAAATGAAGAAATGCACAAGTGAATAAAGCAGTTATACATGCGAGGTCAGTCTTCGCAGTCTAATATGTACTGAGAGGGGTTTGTACGAGTTGAAAGCTGATGAACACAACAATCTAAGAACTAAAGAAAAGTGTGACTGAGTTGGCTTTGTCCGAGCTGACAGCGGATGAAGAAACATTTTAAAGCATATTTTTAAAAACTTGATTGAGCTGACTTTGTCGTAGTTGATAGCTGATGACTAACAGTATAAGAAACAAATCTACCATGTTGTGATTTATGCTCTCCAGGGTACTGGTGCACATGTCGGCTTCTCTGTCATGGCTCTCAGCAGCCTTGTGTTGGGTATGGCCATATCTTTCTACACCAGCTGGAAGATGGCGCTCTCTATCGTAGCTTTCGGACCTCTCATGGCATTGACCTTCAAAATGATGATCCAAGTTTCATCAGGTCATGGAGGAGGCAAAACCACGGAATTAGAGGAAGCTGGAAAGGTAATGGTTTGGGAAAAACTCCCTTTTTTTAAAATATATGTGAGTTCAACATTAACTTTTATACATTTTTCACCTCTTAAAGAAAGATGATCTCACCAATCTTTGAACCATAGATGAAATAAGGTTGACATGGAACACGACAAAATGCCCACATGACAAAACAGACAACTGACACAGAGAAGAAGAAAATAGTTGTCTAAGTATAGGTCTACTGATGTCACCTTGTTAATTTTGTAAAAAAAATTATTTCAAAGGAATCATCATTTTTCTATAAAGATTTACTTAGAACACATTTTGTTTATGAGCATTCTGCTCTACATGACAAGTTTTTTAAATATGTAATGTTCACCACTGACAATACAATTAACACATCAAACTCTTGAATAAAGTATAGCTTCCTATGATCTATATGGCAAAGTGTTGAATTCTCTTCCTTGCCAGGTTGCCACTGAAGGACTTGAGAACATCCGTACTGTAGCTGCCCTGACAAAGGAAGCCACCATCTCTGAGAAGTACATGGTAAAACTGGCACCTTTCTATGAGAGGTCCTTTAAAAAGATGCAGTTCACAAGTTTGCTGTTTGGCTTCTCCCAGAGCATAATCTTCTTTGCCCTGGCCATAATTTTCTATTATGGTTCTACTCTCATCGCAAACGGCGAGCTAGAATTCCAAGAAGTGTTCAGGTATGGTCATTTGTCTTTCACTTTTGTTTTCAAAATGTAGGCTCCTACTTTTTTTCCTTGAAATTCCTATAGGTGATGAAGCTTAACATTAGCTATGACTTCACATCCTTTGACATATTCATGATTATTTAGATATTCAATATTATTTCGCAAAATTTAAGCACAACATTTAAGCATATAAAGCAGTTTGGTTTCGACCAAGAATTATTGCTCTACTTTCAAATTGTGCTACAGTTACAGTCTTTGATCCATATGGCATTGCTTTGTTCTAGCTTGTATTCTTTCCCCTTGTTTGAACAGGTGTTTTGCTGCCATTATATTTTCTGCTTTTGGAGTGGGCAACGCTACAGCATTTGCTGCGGATGCTAACAAAGCTCGCGCTGCAGGCAAAAGGGTGATAGAATTGTTGGAGAGCCAACCAGCCATTGATTACAATGATCCCAGTGGCAAGAAGCTGCCTGATGGGTACAAGCCTTCCATCAGCTTCACAGATGTCCACTTCCACTACCCACTCAGACCTTCAGTACAGGTGCTACAAGGTTTGACCTTCAAAGTGAAACCTGGTGAGACTGTGGCTTTGGTTGGATCCAGCGGCTGCGGAAAGTCAACGAGCATCCAGCTCATTCAGCGCTTCTATGACACGATGGAAATGTTCTATGACACATACGAGAACCAATTGGTAAGTGGTTATTTTATAATAATAGTTTCTTGTTTTGTCAGTGAGGTCACAAAGTATGTATCATTGGTAGCCAACGTATCAGAGCTATTTTTGTAGGGGTTTTTTTCTTTCAATATAATTTGTCTTTGTTCTGCTATGTTAAAAAAAGAAAAGAAAACTCCATTCCACTTTCTCGTTCTCAATTGTTGAACTGCAATACATCAGAGAAAGACTGTAAGGATATATGAGTATACAAAGATTTTCTTACCATGCTGATGTGTAGTGTGGTGAAGTATGTGAAATGAAGAGAGAAAAAAACAACACTTTTTTCCACTTCCCCAGTGCCTGGGAGGTAAAGATGTGAAGACACTCAACATCCAGTGGCTGCGCTCCCAACTTGGCCTGGTGTCTCAAGAGCCTGTTTTGTTTGACCGCAGCATTGCTGAGAACATTGCCTATGGAGACAACACTCGCCTGGTCTCAAAGGAGGAAATCATGGAGGCTGCCAGGGGGGCAAACATTCACAGCTTTATTTCAAGTTTGCCCATGGTAGGAGGCTAGATGTAGTGTGTAACATGAAAAACAAAAACAATTGTCAGAAGTCCTGTAATGATAAGTTGGCAATAGATCTTTGCTACTTATATTCTTTTGTTTTGGATTTTTGCTTCAAAGAGCTAGTCATGCATTATGGTCATTGTAGATTAAGTTGTGCACTGTGGAACAGTTCAACGAAACAAAACATCTTGGTCTGTTTTGCTGAGAATTAGAACTAGGCCAAAAAACACATGTTTGCTGTATGTTTTCTTTTCTTTCTGTCAGTTTTTGTTCTGTTTGTTTCAACAATGGTATTCTGTTTCCAGCAAGTCTATAGCCTCAAATGTTTAGAATTAGATGCCAATATGGGAGTCATGTATAAGTTTTAAAAATTCATCATCTTTTTTACCCATCGTCACCAATTTGTTTGTGAATGTATTTTGTGCTATTCAATCTACAACCCTTTGCCCACAGTGCTATGATACCAATGTATAGATGCACACAGCCAGATTGTTAGTGAAACCTTGTGAATGAATTTTGGTTGTATCGATCTAAACAAGTTTTCCCCACTAGGTATATGAGACAACAAACAAAACATGTTGAGACAAACTTGTTCATGAATTTTGTGTGATGAGATGTATAACCCTCCATGGTTATGAGACCAATATGAATCAGCCACAGACAGTTTATTTGTGTATGAAATTCAAATGATTATATCTACAATCGTCTTTTCCTCCAGGGCTATGAAACCAATGTTGGAACTAAGGGCACTCAGTTGAGTGGTGGCCAGAAGCAGAGAGTGGCAATTGCACGAGCTCTGTTGAGGAACCCAAAAGTTTTACTGCTTGATGAGGCCACATCTGCACTGGACACAGAGAGTGAGAAGGTCAGTAACTTATTACAACACTACTACTACTACTACTACTACTACTACTACTACTACAACAACTACTACTACTACTACTACCACTACTACTACTACCACTACTACAACTACTACTACTACTACAACTACTACTACTACTACTGCATCTGCACTGGACACAGAGAGTGAGTAGGTCGGCTGGTTGTAGATGAGAACAGTTATACTTTATCCTATCCTGCTGGCCATAGACTCAAGGAAAGGCAACAGAACTTGGCATTCTTAGTTTACATGGTAGAGGCACCAGTAGTCTTCTTGAATTGTTCAGATCCTCAACTCATTTTATGAAAGGCATTAGATTAGAGAATATGTTTATGTGTAGGTGAAACTGAAAGTCATTTGAAACAGTTCTAAGATGATTATTCACAAAATTGTCATTTTCATCAATTCCAATCCAGGTAGTACAAGAAGCTCTTGACAAAGCTCGGTCCGGGCGTACCTGTATCGTCATTGCCCATCGCCTGTCAACTATCCAGAGTGCAGACAAAATCTGTGTGATAACCCACGGCAAAGTGTCTGAGCTAGGGAGTCACGAGGAACTGATAGCTCGGAAAGGATTCTACTACAAGTTAATCATGAAGTCTCGCAGACAGTGAAACCTGCATGGACCCAGATAGATGGAGGAAGAACAATCATGTGCATTACTTCAAGACATACAAGTTTTGTGGGCATTTTGGTTAAGTATTTTATCTGACAGGAGAGTTATTTCTAAGAGTGTCGATTTTTTATGAATCCCAACTCATTAAGAAACAAATTTCTCTACTTGCTCAAGTGACCCTGTTTCATGAAGTACATGTACAATCCATTTTAAACTCTGCAGGACACATTAACCATCCATTTTACTTAAAATACATCGGTACTGGTTATGAAATGATGACCGGTATGTGTTCCCAAGTATTAAAAAGTGAGTCAATCTTGTTTATGGTTAAGTTTAATGGCAGTCAATAATATTGGCAATGTTTTCGAACCTTAGAAGTAGAAGTACTCCTTTATACTTGTCCAAATCATATTCATTGAAATGTGTCTCTGCTAACAATGCGTATGTATGAAACAAGTTTATGTACATTATTTTCTGCTTTGATTTTCAGCTGTTTAGTAAGATAGGACAAGATAAGAGGACTCTTTACTACCCCATTTGGTATTTTGTTCCAGAGCATCCAGATACAATCTGGTATTGAGATTGCCTTATGTAACACTACCAACCCTTTTTCATCTTACCCAAGTTGTAAGCACTGATGATAGGAAGAGTCTAATTGACTGCATGACCCAGTGTCTGTCAATGTGAGCATTCATGGTTGTAATTTATTTATTTGTCATTCAATATTTTCATTTTCAACACCTTGTATCAACTCATAGAGATGGAATAAACAAATACTCTTTAGTTGTATTTATAGTTTTATACACACCCACCTTTGCTGATACAAATGAATTATGTACTGATGGAAATGAGTTATAGCAATCAAGATATTTGTCAAACTGCATAGCTTATTTTATATTCATTTTGAGTTCATGTAACCTACGTCTCACAGAGAGAGAGAAAAACTGTTGACACTCATCTATGCATTCTAAGCAGTATGTTATGTTACTCATTTTACCATCCTGATCATTTTGTATTCATTTGCAAGTGATAGAACCCATGGCAATGATTTTTAGTCCTGTATGTTTCACACTTCAAACTAGGCAACTGTGTTGATATAGATGCACCAAACTGTGTCAGCAATGTTAGACTTAACAATTTTGCAAAGAACTAGACATGATGTAACCTTGCTGCTAGTTTCATCAGACAAGAATCATTGTTTCATATTAATACCTCTCACTGTCACTTTCTAGATCTAACATTTATTACCATTTCCTGTTGTACATTTTGCTAAATGATCTGCCTTGCCATACTTTCTATCAAGTAAATCATGAAGAAGTGAGGGCTGTCTCTTCGTCTTCTAGTAGGCTTTGAGCACTCGCTCACGTTTGTGCAGTGGAGCTTTAGTGGAGAAGTGTATAGATTGTTGACATCCGATGAGGAAGGTAGAAATTGTTTGAGGCAGCACAGGAGAAAATTGTCTGTTGTTTCAAATTGGGCAATGCACAAGCTGCACACATATGGGTGTTCTGGATAAAGGCCATTGAGATTTTTATTCAGTTTAATTTTGTTCTGTTCTCAGGTGAAAGATTGCCACTGGTCTTTCCGAGCAAAGTACAAATTATGTCCTTTGGCAGAAAATACATTTCTTCCATCAACAAATTGAAAAAGAACCAAGAGAAAGACAGGGACCTAGTCAAATAACTTGAGGGGTTGTCTCAAAATTGTACAGTCACCTAGATAAGAGTATAATATGTAATACATTCTGAAATTATTGTGGGGCTCAATGTTCAGATTTTGACTTCAGAACAAGCAGCCTAGAGGCCATTGTGTGTATTGAAAACTAGTGCCATATGGTTATGATGATGATGACGATGATGATGATTGATGACGATGATGATGACGATGATGATGAGGTGTAGAAACTAGATCATTGTTTAGAACTTCTGTTTCTCTCCATGTGTCTATCTAAGTGCCATTACCTTAATCTTGCCTCCATGACTTTCATTATGTTTAAAATTTCATAACCATGTTTATCAAATTCTTCAAATTTTTCAAATGTCATATAATCAACTTTTTTAGTTGTTTGAAATATGAAATTCAAAGATGTCACAACCTCAACCTGTTTGATATTTTATGATCACCAATTCAAGACGCTGTACACAGAAGATCAAAATTGGAAATAACCGAGAACACAAAGCAGTCTAACTTTTGCAAGGTCATTCTTCCCAGTCTACTCTTGACTGGGTTACTTTTCTCCATAGAATAGTTTTACTTCTACCGTTTGAAATTGAGCTTAACCAAATGGGTTACATGTAATTCACCTGCCACCTGTTAGTATCGTGTTCGATGTTCACTGCCACACAAGAAGATGCAACAATCTGCCTCTGGAGATCCTATGTAGCTTCAGTCCAAAAGATTTGTTTTGCAAGCTGATGGAGGAGGCTGATGGTCTGCACTTTTTTCTATGGGACTGTATTTTGCCTTGGAAGACCTGATTCATCAACTTTGTGTTTTGTTTTCTTGTGACATGTCCAATATATTTAAGCTTCCTTTTGCTGATGACGGATGATAAAGTTATTTTTGTTCCTACCTCATCTGTTCTTTGTTCTGTCCATTTTACTCTCAGTAGCCGTCTACAAAGCCACATGTAATTAGCATTCTTAAAACCAGAATACTCATGAAGTCTGTAAGTGGTTTGAGTAGAGGAGCACACCAAATATGTACACATATACACATGTACTACAGTGTAAAGGAAGTCATTAATGCAGGGTCTATGTTCTTTTGACTGAGTTAGCTTCATCTGAGTTAATGCAGGCATTTGAGACAAACAAAATTGTGTTGGCACAGTCCGAGTTTATAGCAGGAGTATGAAAAGGAAGGGGGAGAAGAATAAGAAGCCACGTTTTGTACTGTGGCCTTCATCCATGATATTATGTTCAAGTACCTCAATAAATTTATAGGCCTACTTGTATCACATATTTCAGAGATAAGATAAGATTAACTTTATTGATAAGATAAGATGAACTTTATTGATCCATTAACTTGGACATTTTTGGAGATATATTAAGAAATGACAAAACAAAATAACATGAAGATATACATGTATATGTGTGACATGATGTAAGGCTCAACTCCTGAAATCATATCTGAGAATTCAAATTGTAAAATTTTGGTTTTCATTTCTTTTCTTCCTGAACGTTCATTAGTTGAGGATGCCAGGTCAGTTTCTATTTTTTTAATGTCAAAAATGAAAACATTTCTTTTGAAAATGATTCATACAGTGGATATTAACATAAAATCTTGTATCAAATCTTATAAATATCCATGTTTTGAAAGCAGTTTTGTTTTGGCAGTGCCAGTTGTTGTTGTTGTTGTTGTTCGGTTTAAGTTTAACGTCTGCGGTCTCTCAGTCTGAGGTTAGATGTCTGATAACAACTCTCCATCGCTCACGGTCTGCCACAGTGTCTGGTGTTGTAACGCACATATGTATATCTTTGTGGAGCCACGTTTTTTTAGGTCGTCCACGTGACCTCTGTTCCAAGTTGGTGGTGTCACTGACCACTCTCAATGGATTGTTGGCTTTGTGGTGTTGTATGTCCATACCATCTCAGTCTGCATTGTGCAAAGATGTTGTAGAGCAGGAGCACACGAGACAATACCAGCTATCTTGCACATATTGCCATCTGCCTGGCGTGACATGTCAGTGTGTTTTGTGGTATTTGCCCATGTTTCGCATCCATACAGGAGCACTGATAGGACAGTGGTGGTGAATATTGATGACCGTGCTGGTTCAGGAATTCCATGGGCGCAGAGCACTGTTGATAGTTTACAGAATGTTCTCCAGGCTGCACTGGTGCCACCGCAGATTGCAGCATCCACTCTGCTACTGGAGTCCAATGTGCTTCCGAGGTAGCTGAACTGTGGTACCTCATCAATGGTTGCACTGTGGCGTGTTGCTAACTTACTTGTTTGAAGTTTGAAGTTCCAGCCTGAAGACGAAGTTGTTGTCGAGTCGAGACTGAGTTGAGGAA
>JAUELK010116947.1:0-11861 GCA_031471215.1 Gastropteron pacificum
TGCACTCACAACTATACAATCTGAAAAGCATTTCAGTCACAGAATGAGGCTCTAAACAGATGGGTTTTCAGATGTCTTTTAAAGACAGGTTCACTATGTATGGTGATATATTATGATTTTATTACCATGGTAATATTATAAATACTTGGTTATTTTACTCAAGGACTCAGAATGGTTAATAAAACACAGGTTAACGAGTATGGTCTTCAGGCAGATGATGCAGGTTTGAATTCCTCTAGTGGATTTTGGTCATGGGTCATGTACAGTTTTTATGGCTGTCCACCCCTGTTTTTTAGTGGGTTTTTTTATAGACAAGTCAAGACATTGATCCATATGTCTTACATCTTATATAGTCCTACTGTGTCACTAGGGGTGTAAATCTCTTTGTCTGATTTTATGACATTTTTGTTGTGTGTAAATATGTTGAAGGACTCGCCTCACAATTTGAAGAACAAAAATGTAGGCACAGTAATCAGTGAAGTTTGTTGGTTATATGTTCATTGCAGTGTGGTACTAGTTCTTGTCCTCTTTGTGCTATTCGGATGTTTAGAGCCGAGACGATTGTAATGATAAATCCCCCTAATATCATGGACAGCTTGATTTTCATTTGTTGAAAGATAAAAGCCTGAAGAACTCCCAATGCACAGTCAGTAGCTTAGCTACGGACCATAAAGAAGAAAATAGAATCCTTGATTTGTACTAGGAGCACAATCCTTTTTTTTTTACAAATACCATTCTGAATTTCACTGTCTCATCTTCTTACACCCTCCCTGGAATCTTTGATGAATCTTTATAAATGTTATATTGTTTCTTACCCCCCCCCCCCCCCCTCTCCCATCACCAGAAAAGAAAGAGCGCATGGAGCGAGAGAGAAAAGAAGAGGAGGAGAGGAAGAAGAACCAGTTCCGTATCCCCAAGAAGAAGCCTGAGCTGTCCGAGGAGACCAACAAGTTTATCGACTCGCTGTTTGAATCTGATGAGGACGATATAGAGGACAGTGGCATCCACTCTGGTGGAAGTGCCAATGAGGCAGTCGGCCCTGAGACCTCTCAGCCCGCCAGTGAGAAGAAAGACTCTAGTGACAGGAAAAGTCATTCCCACAAAGACTCTTCTTCCTCTAGTCACAGGTCCTCAAAAGACCATTCGTCATCTCGCAAAGATTCCTCACATCACTCGTCTTCGTCGAAAAAGAGTTCCTCTAGTCACAGCTCTTCTTCTAAGACAGATTCCCCCAGCCATCGTTCCTCCTCATCAAAGACAGATTCGTCTCACCATCGCTCATCCTCGTCCCATTCTGCAAGTGCCTCCTCCTCGTCTCACAGCAAATCCTCACACCACAGTTCCTCATCAAAGGACTCATCCCACAAGTCGGCAGGTAGCAGATCATCCAGCCACAAATCGGGGTCTTCCTCGTCCAGTTCAAAACCTGCCCATTCCTCTTCCTCGTCCAGTTCAAAACCTGCCCATTCCTCTTCCTCGTCCAGTTCAAAACCTGCCCATTCCTCTTCCTCATCCAGCTCAAAACCTGCCCATTCCTCGTCCAGTTCAAAATCCGTCCATTCCTCCTCCTCATCCAGTTCAAAATCCGCCCATTCCTCCTCCTCATCCAGTTCAAAACCACAGTCTTCCTCTTCCTCCCACAAGAAGCCACAGTCTAATGGTGGGAGTGCTGTGAAGAAGAGACCAAACCCTTTCCTCGCAGACAAAAAGCCACCGGTCGTCACAAGCAGCGCCAATAAAAGCCCGAGCAGCGCTCAGCCAATTGCTCTATCCAAGGACCATTTGAATCCTGTGGCAGAGAGACACGTGGCCCCGCCCATATCTGAGAAGGAGAAGATCCTGGCTCGTCTCCAAGCCATCAAAGAGAGAACCCTCGCAGCCATCCACCTAGAAACTGGCAGCCGGGGCAACAAACGTGAGCGTGGGGCCAGCAAGAAGTCTCGCTCACGTAGTGACAAGATGGAAGATAAGGCTAAGTCTGTGGAGACGGTCAAGGCTGTGGACTCGTCCTCTGATGAGGAGGATGCGGCTGTGGGACAGTCGGTCCTCGATGTGATGCTCCTGGAGCATGAGAGCAAACTGCAGAAGGATAAGATTGCCCGCATGGCTCGCCAGGCCTGGGACAGAGTCCAGAGGAAAGACGCAGGCTTACCCGAGAGAGAGGTGAAGGAGAAGAAGAAGAGGAAATCTTCCCATCTGCCCAGAGGGAGTGGAGGGTCATCTGCAAAGAAGAGCAAACCCAGCCACTCAAGCTCCAAACAGATGAATGGCACCGGAGACCACAGTCTGCCTGTGAAGAAGAAGAAACCTCTGGTCAGGCACGCAGGCCAATCTGGCGCCGCCCCAATGGACTTCAAAGCTATCATGGCCATGGCGGAGCAGAAACAGAAAGGTCCGGCCAAACCAGTCATGCCTGCACCAGTGAAGCGCAAGGAAGAGGAGGCCCGCCCCATGACCCAGTCAGAGAAAGACCGCGTGGAGAGAGTGAAGAGCAAAGAGTACCAGGATTGGCTCAAGCACGGAGGCACGCGACCAGGTTCTTCTGGAGACAGCTCTCAGCCTCAAAGACCTGCCGCAGTTCCTAGGAGATCACCACCGCCTCCCATCAGGACATCCTCGTCCAAACCTTCCTCCCACCACAACGGCACATCATCCAGTAGTGGTGGCAAGGATGTTCGGAATCACAAGCAGTCGAGGGAGTCCTCCAGGCAGATCACAGTCAATGAGAATGACCTGATGTGTGGGCCTGACAGCGATGATGAACCTCCTCCAGTCTCCACAAATCCATTTGACAAGATCATGGGCTCGGTGCATCGCAAGAAACCCTCTCACTCAAAGCCTGGTAAGCCCCTTGTTTAGATTGTTTTGTATCTGTTCACTTGATATATTATCTAACATCAGGTTTCATGATTTCAATGTTTGTCTGGCTATTTTGATAAAATGAACAAGATTGTGCCTTCTCAAGAAAGTAGCTTGTATGTTCATAACCCCCAAGTAGCTCATTTAGCTTTTGCCTTTATTTGTGAAATATATTAGTTATTTCTTATTGAATATTATAAACTCAGTGACAAACATTTTAGGGCATTTCTTTCATTAATTTATTATAGTAAGGACAATGATGCTGGGGCATTTGTTATTTTCCAGTTGTATTATTTACTGAGTTATTTTGTGGGTGTTTGTTCTTTTTATAAAATTCTTATCTTTTAAAGTGTACAGCGCCTCGAGTTTTGCTAATGGGGATGATGCGTGTTAGAAATGAACTCCATTATTATTGTTATAATTATGTACAATATTGTGACCCTTTTCCCCGTTTATCCCTACAGCACCTTCTCACCAGCATATTGAAGATGACGATGAAGAGTCTGAGGAGTCTGACCTGGATGGCTTCATTGACGACGGAGGGGTGGACGTCTCCAGTGAGATACAGAAGATTTTTGGATACAACAAGAACAGGTACGGTCTTCACCAATGGTTCACTTGACTTATATACTGGATATGCAATTGTAGAACCACAAATCCATCATCTGGCACTGGGCCTGTATGCTCTAAGTCTAAGGTGCTTTTAAACAAAGCAGACGAAAAAAAACATAACATGGCCAGTCTCCGTATTCAGGGCCTAGAGATCAAAAGAGGCCCTGAGGAGTTCAGCCTTCAATCTTCTCCTGGATTGTTTCTTTGTTAAAAGGGCCGCCTTCCTCCATCCATATAGCCATCTCTAGTAACTGAGTGAAGGGTGATAAGCTTTCCCTTTACCTCTATTTGGCCTTCGCCCCCTTGATAGGTCAAAGTGCTTTTTTTGTCATATTGTCAAAGAGGAACAGCATCACTGCATTCTAGGCTGTGTTGTTAGCTTGTAACATTGTAAGACCCATTGTGCCACATGCTTTTGCTTGTGAGCTTGCCTCCCTACTCCTTATGTTCCTTGTGGGGGGATTGTGGACATGGGTTAGTGGGCAGCGTAACTCAAATGTTTTGTTTTGATCAGTTTAGTAGTAAAGGCATCACTCTTTACCATCATTATTTTGTTCTCTCTCTCTAGTCATGTTCACTGTCGTCCATGACAAATGTTTTGTTTTGATCAATTTAGTCAGTAAAGGCATCACTCTTTGCCATCATTATCTTGTTCTCTCTCTCTAGTCAGTATTTTCACTGTTGTCCATGACAAATGTTTTGTTTTGATCAATTTAGTCTAGTAGTAAAGGCATCACTCTTTACCATCATTATTTTGTTCTCTCTCTCTAGTCATGTTCACTGTCGTCCATGACAAATGTTTTGTTTTGATCAATTTAGTCAGTAAAGGCATCACTCTTTGCCATCATTATCTTGTTCTCTCTCTCTAGTCAGTATTTTCACTGTTGTCCATGACAAATGTTTTGTTTTGATCAATTTAGTCTAGTAGTAAAGGCATCACTCTTTACCATCATTATTTTGTTCTATCTCTCTAGTCAGTATTTTCACTGTCGTCCATGACAAATGTTTTGTTTTGATCAGTTTAGTTTAGTTTAGTAGTAAAGTCATCACTCTTTACCATCATTATTTTGTTCTCTCTCTCTCTAGTCAGTATTTTCACTGTTCATGTTTGTGTCCCCAGGTATTCCCACGAGGCTGAGGAGGACCTGTCCGACATGGAGGCCAGCTTTGCCACGGTGATGCAGGAGGAGAAGAGGAGTGCCAAACTGGGCCGCATGGAAGATCTGGAGGACATGAGGCAAGAGGAGGAGGAGAACAGACGCAAGGCCTTGATGAAGAAGAAGATGAAGAAGTCGAGATAAGTGTCAAGGCACACTATCGCGGGCTACAATGGTTCTGCTCGTTTTTCTCATGCTCAGTGATCTGTGTTTCTGAAGGAGAAGAGTTGTGACTAGGTGGAGATGGATGACAGGCCAATCATGAAACTGTTCAAGACTAGCCTGCAGCACCATAAGTTAGGATGGCATGGTTCTACTTGTTTTACACAGTGATCCGTGCTTCGGTAGGAGAAGAGGTGTGTCTATCTGGACTAGGTCGAGATAGGTGGCTGGTCTTTTTTCGAAGGCTGCCATTGTTCTACTAGTTGTACAGAGCGAACTGTGTTTTGGAAGGAACAGAGGATTGTCTAGCTGTGCTTAAGACGCAAGATGGTGAAGAGGTTTAGATAATATGTGAAGTTGAAGGATTGATCTTTTATTTATTCGTGACTCTTTACAGAGTGATTGTAGATTCTGTAGGAGTAGAATGAGCTCATGGACAGGTGTTTGTGTGTTTGCTCAACAAGATGATGAATTTCAGGGACCAGAGTAAAGGGAACAGCTCACCTGTTTTGTCGTATCCCTAGTCAAGGTGCATCAGAACATTTTATGACTTCCGATCAAAGTGGACAATACAACTTATTGGTTCTTTCGTTGTTTTTTTTGGAGGACCCCTCTTTCATGATAAAGAATGGTCTCTTGATATTGATAGGTTTCCCAACATGCTATGGATTCCCATGGGTCTTCTTGATAGTTTGTGTTAGCTTTGGACGCCAAGCATTTTTGCCCACAGACTGTGAATATATTCATAATGCAAATGACAAACTTGGTTCAGCATTAAGTCAGTGTGTTCGACAAACTATTTCTTAGTTTCTGGTGCTTGCTTGACCTTAGTTACTACATTGTGCATTAGGTTGATTTGCGCCGTTGGTGTCACTTGTAAAATGAAATGTAAACACCATGTAGTCTTTTTTTTTTCCATTGGACTTTGTCCACAAAATTGATATTCATTGTGAATGGTGATAGAGGTATATATATAGTATATGGTTTCTCACCAAAGACAAGGTGTAACTTTTTAAGGGTAGGCGCAATACAAAGAGATGCATCTTCATTACATGTACATAGTACTATTCAGTATTCCTAATCCTGTTATCTTTTAACCACTTGTTTTATGAACTGACTAGATGGTGCTGATCTCTAATGTTGACTGGTTGGCATTGTTACACATTGTTTTTATCGGCTCCTTACTTGGTGGTTTCTGCCTCAGATCTCTCACCTCTTTGGGAGGAACTTAGTGAATAATTTGTGTGCCTCCTGTGAGGTTGAAATGGTACTACATGAGTGTTTAAGATAGTATCAATGGTTTTTAGGGAATTGAGTATTGAGCATGGAAATGTCACATTTGTTTCAGAAATGTGATTCCTTATTGTAGTTGTTTGCTTTTGATGAAATGTTATCATCACTTCTTTTTCATTTGTTTTAGTTTCATTCTTTGGAACATTATTATCCAGAAGTTAGAAATGATAATTGATATGATAGATATTCAATTAGACGTTATTGGATTTTAGCAGAGCAGATTGCAAAATTAGATCTATAGAATCGTATCATATTGAGATTGAGATCTTGGGCAGAGACCACTGGACCAGCTGTGGATGATGAGTTAGTCTGGTTTTCTGAAGCTTTTTAATAGTTTCGGTTGTTTTATCAATTGTGTACCTGACAGCAAAAAGCACCTCTAAGTCGAAAAAAACCCACTTTCCAATGTATTAAAAAAAAAATCACATGTAATTATATATCCCAGAGACATCTTTCAACGGTCAAATTTCTTGAGATGAAGCTTGAAATGTGTCTCAACGGGTTTCCATCATTTTCTCAATTTCGACCGGAGACGCATAAAATGACTTTGACAGGCTATATGCGACTTTTATGTGCTTTTTGCTGTCAGGGTACACCACATGGGCTATGTGTGCTGTGACCTTGCTGTCATTGTATAATAGTTTTAATGATGATGTCTGAGAGTGAGAGGGGAGTTGTTTGTTGATGCGTGTCCTTCACTCTTTCACTCCGTGAAGCCACTGTGGTAAGTATGAACGTCCAGAAGTTTAATCACCTTCTACATTTGGCTGGCTCCATCCAATCTGTCATTGTTGGTCTATTGTTAATTAGGGCGAAAATGTGGACACAAATTCAGGATTGAAAGAGTTGGGTAGACAAAAGAGCTGAGATGGTGTGACATTGGTTTCGATGAAGGTTGTGAAAGTCTTTTATTATCTGTCTTGACATTGCCGTATGTGTTCAGAAGCATTGTACATATGATGTGGCCATGTTGACCGTATGTGTTTTATCAGAGTGTGTGGGATCTAGGCATATGGATGAGAGACTGGCTGATAGATGTAGTCATGGATGCTTCATGTGCAGTATAAATACTAGTAAACTGATGCATGCGAAGAATGAAAGATGACTCGTGATAACAGAAGTTGTTCTTTTAAAATCTACGCTGTGAAAAAAAAATGCAATCTTTTTGTTTTGTTTTGTTTTAATAATGTAATTTTGTGAGAGAACACTACTTTACCCCCAAGAATGGACTAAAACTCTGGATCTTTCATTATTTAATTCGGTGAGTGAGTTGGCCAGATTGTGCCCGCCCACCCACTGCAAGGATGCACTTGACTGACATACAGATATTACATCATGGCGAGATCAATGCCGGTGATATTCAAATTGCTTGTTTATTTTAACACAAAATCCACACTCTGTGATGCTTGACTTTGATTTGTTAAGGGGGATGGAGACACCAAGACCACACATGTCTAGTGTACTGTTCACATTTATGGCATGTATTATATTTATTCTAGTAGTTCTACTATTCACTATACTACTATACACTTCATTTGCAAAAGTACCCACATTGACTTACAAAGCTGCTTTCATGAAGCATTCACTCTAACTCTAACCATTTGTCATGAAATGTAAGTTCTGAATAGAGGAGCCATATTCCAATTACTACTTACTATGGTGCATTTTGTGGTTTTTATTTGGGTTTTTGGTGCAGGTGGTTGTTCCTTTTTTGTCATCATACTGATACCTATCTGCAGTGCCTTTGTTTTACCTTTCTGTAAAGTTGTGAAGAACATTTTTGTTTGATCTTGGTTGTTCTAAAAGTAAAAGGCCAGGGTAGCTGTTAGGGTTACCTGTGCAGAACTGTCCATTGATTGGCCAGTACTTTTGAATTATTCTTATTGTACAGTGTTGGTGAGGGCGCCTCACAGTACAGGTCGACCTGCCAATGTGTCAAGATCTCAGCCCCTAGATAGGAAAAGAAAATACTCCACATGCACACACAATTTCAAAACCGAAAAACATTAAATAAATTACAGCTGAAATAGAATGACTCCACTCTGTTGGTGCTGTTGTGGTAGTAATAACACAGGTATTGAGCAAACTAAGGGTTAGGATAGAAGTAGAAGTCATCTTTCATCATTTCGGCCTGTATCGTGTACTTAATTTGTTATATTGATTGGCTACATACAATTGCTATGATAGTACCATTTGTCTCACCTCTAAGTCCCACCTGAATTGGCTCCTTTGCCCTACATGTCCTCTTAAGATATTCTTGTTAATAATGTTACTTATCAAATATGTCTGGTCACTTGCAATGGTTTAAGTTATCTATTATTATGCATGGACACACTGGTCCCCCCCCCCCTATCGGTTGCTGAGATGAAATCAATAAAATATGACTGAATTTTACACTTACAATTTTTGTTTTTTATCACATGTTCATTAATTTGTTGTTCTTGTGATATGTATCGGTATCCCTCTTTCTGTCTACTAAATCTGCCTTTCTTCTATTTCTTGACACCTACACATGCACTAAATTTCTATACAAACAGATTTTAAAAAAATAAGGCTGACTTTACTCACACATAAAGTCTTGTGAAGACACCGAAAAGGTGCAGTCCTTGCACGTACAGTTCACCACTGATTGAATAGAAATCCTGGATCTAAGCCTACAGCAAGTTTGTTTACAAAATTGAACAGAAATGTTTGTTTTTAAAGCAAAGATTCTAGACATGATAATATGCAAGTTTAGTGTATTAAATTGAAAAAACAAAACAAAGTTGTCATGAGTGGGGATCGAACCTGAGTCCCCAACCGTACCGAACAAACACTCTAACCATGCGACCACTATCAGTTAATTGGTGACAATGTTTCTTCTAATTATAACGGGTTAACGTGCGAGGATGCATATCCAAAAAATAATTATGGTCAGTTGGGGGATATATGCTAACACTGGGCTTGTCACTCTTTAAAAGTCTAGTTCTGCACTCTGGCCATGAAGATCCTTTCATTTTGATTATTCAGCTCCTCTCAACAAGAGCAATGCACAAACTCTCTGAATTGAGTGTATACATCATTATTCTTTATGTATAGAAATTATTATAGTGTATCAATGCCAGCGAAATCCTTCTTGTTCATCTCGATCCAGCAGCCTTTAAGCACACTTGCTCTTCGGCCCATTGCCATGAAGAACAATGTACAGCTTTTGGAGCTGTTCAGGCCATACATTTTAGCCATCTAGCACATGATAAATCCCCTAATCAGGTCATATAAGTATAAGTATAAGTTAAAGGGAATTACGAATGAAGTGCAACAAGTTAAGAAACAAGCCATGAATTCAAATTCTGAAGCAGAATACTTTTTATTTGTCAATCTTGTATTATTTCACCTTAACAAGAAACAAACATGCTTACAGCAGCAACTTGCCAACACAAACACAGCTTGTTCACACAGAGAAAAGAATCATACAGTGAGAGAATGCCTTGAATTGACTACAGAGACTATAGAGTGAGAGAATGCCTTGAATTGATTACTATAGAGTGTTCTCTGGCCAAATGCCCAGCTCGATGCCCCTTTTCATGATATTCATAACCATAATGCCATAATATAGACTTATTAGGACCGATTCATTTGACTACAATTTCATCCTAGGAGGTAAACATTGCTATATGAGGTGCCCTCATAAGCACTCTTGACAATATTTGTATTGCTTGTAGTAGTCAGGTATCCTTTTAACACCTGGATGTAGTAAGATATGTGAGGCAAAGTAGCCTACATTCCCGAAGATCAATGATGAAGATCGAGAAATCATCTCAAATCCAAATTATTCAAGAACAGGATTTGAACTGAGGACATGTGAGTCAAGTCTGTGCCCACTTGGCCATCAGATCATAATTCTATAATAATAATAATAATAATAATAGCCCATTTATAGAGCGCTTTTCCTCCGGAGAGCTCAAAGCGCTTTACAGCATATTATTATCCCGACAGACTACAGTCTCTATAGATTTCATCATTTGTACAGCATTGCTAGGGCAGAAAAACAGCTCAGCTAACGTGTACAGATATTAAGCTAAGATATAGAATACATCATGAAGAAAAAAATTCTCTAAAAAATGTATGTAAAAGAACAAACACAACAATTTCAAAAAACAAACAATGTACAGTGTCTTATAGAATACAAAAAGGGGAGGGAAAAACAATGTTTTAACAATTCAATTCTAAAAGTTGAGGGCAGTAACTGCTGCAAGATAGAAAACAGACATAACAGACAATCATAATGTAGTAGTATCTCCTGAACAAAGAAGCTATGGACAACTATGTACAGTCGTAGTACTGACAACGTACTGGTTCGTGACGAAGGACGTATGCACTACATCTTGTCAATTGGGAGTCTCATGTATGGGTGCAGAGCCCCAATGTTCTTAGGGAGGTTGGGTAGAGCTTTACAACACAGTCAAGTCATAGAAGAGGTGGGACATATATAGTAACATCCGTCTCAAATAATAGGACAAGGTTGGGTAGCAGCCATATGAACTGCCACACTACCCATATCCAGAGCCAGCAATGGGATTCAAATCCTGGTTACTATACTAGCTTGGAGACCAAGCATGTTAACTAATCGTCCATCACATGTCCCTAGTGAATGAAGTTTTCTTTGATTGTGTGAACTTAAAATATACTCTGGAATAGTGAAAAATCAGATGCCCTGTCTCATAATTTAATGTCTTTTATTGACAGTGTCATTGTAAACGTGAGGAGACGATTGTGGAGCAAGAGCTGTATGAATACTAATTATTTTGATTTTCCGATTTATTATTATCAGAATTGTTACAACTATTATAATTTTTACCTGATTCATATGACACCTCATGAAAAAAAAATAAACCTAAAACGAGACTCAACTTCAAAACTATTCTTTACTGATCCAGTCGTCCGTTAACTTTATGTTAATGCTCATAATGCAAGGCAGCCTTGATGTCAGCCGGTCAGGCAGCCTTTTTGTCATCGGGCAGAAATGTGTCCAAAAGCATACAGAGAAATGTCATCAAAGCTTGAAAATACAAGGCTGCCTTGCCTCAGCGAACATGGCCTAGCCAAGTGTTAGTCAGGGTCTGGGGGATGAGGAGGGGGGAGAGGGGAGAGTGAAGCTCCCCTCAGTGAATGCGTGTGAGCTCCTCAATTGTTTTGACAAGGTCCTCCACTGTAGCGTCTCTCTTCATACCACCATCCTCAATCTGAAACACACAGAGAAGTTCTACTGTAGTACATGAATTGTATACATGCAAGATTGAAAGGTGTCATAGAGAAGAAAGGGCAGACCATTAGCCTCCTATATTGGCGCATTTTCTTCTTCTGCTTTCACTGTTTATAAAGCCAGTCCTTTTTTTTCTATAAAGGACACTGTTCTCATCAAGTCCTCTCTTTGGCCGTGCAATTTCCTGTCGACGCCAGTTCTTACAGGCCATGTTGTAGCGTGACGTCATTAGTATTTGTTGTCGTTCAGAATCCTCAAACCAAAATGGTTTCGACTGACTCTACTTCCGTTACTATGAATGACGTATTGCCTTATTGTGGTTCGAAAGATCTAGAGAACGTCTGCTTGCTAATCTGCTTACTATATAAAGTAAAGTCATTTTCAATACGTCCTTTCCCTGACACGGTTACAACAAGCAACGTCCTTGGTAAGTTATCTCGAAATTTATCGCAAATTTAGATAGAAAATCTAACAGATCGCTGTGCAAAATTCTTAACGATTGTTTCTTTCTCTTCCCCAGTTTACCGTTTATGGTT
>JAUELK010117058.1:0-11860 GCA_031471215.1 Gastropteron pacificum
ATTTTCACGTTTTCCTCTGAACGGCTGGGAGTACAGTAACAAAATTGCTCTGGCTAATAGTAACAGCTCTCTTCTTTTAACATTTGGTCTAGACAGTGTCCGTTGAAAGTCCTAGAAGGGCGATAGAGTCAAAATAGAGTCAGAATTTCTTAGGTTGGCCGCTATGCGTAGCAACACTCTAGGCAACCTATATTCGGACCCCGGTCCCATCATAATTTAATAATATATACAGACCCGGTTTATTTTTTAGAAACTGGGCTTTCCCGATGTCGCTCGAACATGGGGCCACAGAGAAGAGATACTCCTAAAATTAATAACGATACCTGGGGCCTTTTTCATGGGGTGGTCGGAAGCCCGTAGGCACGACCTTACTAAACGCGCCGTCTGAGTCTAGCCTATGCGAACAATTAGTGTTTCTTAGCATCTACTGCATTCAACGGGGAGAGTGCATCATGATATAACTTTCATCTATCCACTGGAAGTTTACAAGGTCAGACTAGGTTTAGCCTAGTTTGATAACACATGATATATTTCTGTTTTAGTTTTACTCAGCAGTAGGTTTTAAACCTAATTGAAGCAAAAATTGCGATCGGCGATCGGTCAACTCCATCTTGACGTAGTCTCTAGATCTATGATCCTAGCAACAGCAAGGGCATTACATGTTTGTTGGTGTGTTTTTTTTAATAAGCATAGAGAATAGATACATGACATATTCATAATATCTACAAGTGTATTGAATGAAATGTTGAAGAAAATAAAAGAAGTCAAGAATGGGGATGGAACCCGCGACCCCAGAGTGACAAAGTGGACCCTCTACCATGCGACCACAGATAATGTTAATGTGATGCCAACTTTTACTCTTTTATTATTTATAAAATCTTTAAATGGTCTGGTCACGGTGTGCTTTTCGATAGTCTTCTTTTTCTTCTGTCAACGTTTGGAAATCCAGCATTCTTTCACTTTTTCTACTTTTTTTCGATTTCACCCGATTGCAAATTGCAGTTCAACTTGGAAAGTTTTATATAGTATAAGAACATTTTCAACAATGCTTTTCATTTTCACTCACTGATAATCTAGGCCTTATAAATACACTTATATCACATGAGAGGTAATATATCGAGTTTTAAAATCAGAACAAAAATGGCTCTGTATGTAATATTCACAGTCAAAGAAAGTGGGAAGGAAGACTTTCGGAATGGCAATGGTATTCTTGAAGACGTCTAGACCTAAAAGTTGCTGAAATCAAGGACACCCTTCCCGCTTTGTCCCATTGTGTTATGCAGTAGTGGAAAAGGGTTGATGGTAGGCATGAGAAACTTGGATTGTGATCTATTACGCTGTGTAAAAACGGGACTGTATGCATGCACATTCTTGATTAGTCACCATCATACCTTGACCGTTAGGTAGGCCCTAGATAAATCCACGTTGTGGAGAACAGTCAGGCGTTCTTATATCCTAGCCTAAAGTAACATTTTCATATTAAAAAGTGAAAATTAAGAAATAATTTGGCTGACCAAAAAATCGTTCTTATTTAGTAAGAAGTGTTTCTCTGACGATTTGGTTTTACTTCCCCAATTTGAAACACAGTTTGTGAACCAGAGAGACTGAAAATGTGTCAGTTTACTCATTAAATTAGTTTTATTTATTCACTGGTATCGATTATAGTGCTGCATAGTGCTGCAACCACCAGTGTCCATCACTGCTATTGGGATCTTTGAGTTTAACTTTTACACCTCTCTAGCGGCACAATGAGACCATCATAAGAGGTGGCACTCACGTTTTATCCGTTAGGAGGATGGACAGCCAATACTATATTAAACTGCTCACATGGTCCATGCCAGAGGGATTCAAACCAAGTTGCCCTCTTGGAGACAAAACACATTGAATTAAATATATACATATATGTATGTTAATGTTTAAATGAACCGTGTCAAAGCCGAACATTGCCAGAGCTTCTCCTACACTGTTCTTTTAAGGTTTTTTTTTACAGGTAGCTTAAAAGTGATGTATGTATACAATAATTGGCTTAAAATAATTTAGAATATTTTTTATTCACAGGCTGATTGGAATCTAAAGCAGAGACATGTTCCGAAGCAGAATAAAGAATTTGATCCGGTAAGCCACACAACTTTTCTATTCTAATTCTAATTTGGTTTTATCTAGATCAGCATTCCCTTTCAGATTATGCCTCTCTATACTCTTACAGTTATAGACCACTTAGTACCTTGACTACTCTTGTAACAGAGTCTAATACATTATGAAAGTACATGTATTGTATTGTATGGCTGTCTGCATTCATGCCGGTATAATTCTAACCTAGTTGTTTGGTTCTGGTCAACAAGGTTAAAGATACCTTGGCCATTTGCAAACCAAGCGGGCTGATGCTCTAAAAACCATGAGCGATTTTTTTGCAAAATCAAGTTGTGTTGAAAACATATATTGCTTTACTTCATTTCACTGGCATTTTGTTTGGTTCTGAAAGAGCACAACATTAGAAAATTCTTCGATAGAAACTCTGGTGTATGTGATCTCAGTCTCAGCCCGCTGTAATTCTATGAATCAATTGACATGAAATTGCTGCACTCTTCAGAGCCTATCCCTCCTTGAATTTGAGAATCGAAGTGCACAAGAACCAGCATCAAGCACTGGCGTTTTTACCTGGTTTAAGATATGACGACATCAGCTACACAGGTATGTGTTGTTACTCTTGGAAAATGTACTTTGTCACACATTGCTCACCGTATTCAGGTGGTTAAAAAGGGTAACCGACTATAGACAGTGAAAGATCTTATTGTTGGTATAATGATGATGGCTAGTATAAATGTATAACTTGTTTGTGTTTTTATGTAAAATTCTCTGTTCTGGGCTATTGCTATGATAATATTCAACATCAGATAATAATTTTCATTAGCAGTTGACAATAATTATTTGATTGAATTGTTATACATACATATCATGATTTCATAGTTTTTTTTCCCATTTTGTTTTCTTTTTGTGTACACATTGTCTTTTTTTCCCTCAGGCCAGCCAGACTTACACAGGTTGATGAATATAATGGGTCGTGTAGAACATGCATCATTGTATGACAGTGCTCTACCCTTCATTGACTATCAGTCCTTAGCAAGGAAAGGCATTGCGAGTTATCCCAAGGGAGTTTTGATGGAAATACGACGGCACTTCTATGAGACAACTACACCTAAATCTCCCATACAAGTAAGAGTCATGTGTTTGTGAGTTGACTGATCAAAAATGTATTATTCTTGTTTACAGGAATGGCTGAGACAGTCCTTGTTATTTTTCTTTCTTCCAGGAATTGCAGCTTCATTCTGCAGTGGATAGAGAACAATGTTAATGCAAAGTCTTTGTATTATATGGGTTATTAGTCAAGCGTTTACCAAGTTTATTTTTAATGTTTTAAAAAATGAAAGTATTATGCTTACTTGTGCTATTAACAAAAGTGTAGGACTCCTTATTAGTTTTTTCTTTTCTTTAAAACATCAAACAATTAATTCTACATTATTAGGATACGTAAACTTCACAAAATATCACTCATCTTTTATTGTTTAAAAGAAATGTGTAAAGGAAATCACCAAAGGGATTTTGTACAAATTACAGTGTCAAATGATGTACAATAAAATAAATGATCTTCAGTTTTTATACAATGTATAGAGTATGCATCAAGTACACAATATTGTTACATCCCTGTCCCGTGCGACACCATTTCCAGGTCTCCCTACAACTGACTGGCATGATGGACACCATGTTCACCCTCAGGAGCAGTGCAACTTTCGGTGGACGCCAGCGCGCCTCCATCATGATTAAATCCTGCAACTGTTTAGTCCACCGGGAGTCTGGCCTGGCCGAACACATCCCAGATTGGTGGCGGGCAAAGTTCCTCCGTCTCCTGCCAGAGCTGCCCGACAACTATCGGCCCATCCAGCCTCCCGACTCTGTGGGGAAGACATTCACCCACTCTGTGGTGGTGCCGCTACGCGACACAGACACGAGTGGGAGGACGCGTCACCCGTCCTACTGTCGCTACTTGCTAGACAACATCAGCATTGCCGCACATGAGAACTTCTACCCTCACCTGAGTAACACCCTTCACGACTACTTCATTCGTCGCTTGTCCATGGTGCACTTTTCCCCAACCATGTGGGGCGACTCACTGGTGATAGAAACTTGGCAAGACCCTGATGACGAGCTTCAGATTCATTGTTTTGTCAGCAAAGATGGACAAATCAATTGGTACGGCTGTTTAGAGTACTATGAGCTGATGGATGCCCCGGAGTATGAGCTGCCTCCCTTCATGGTACAGTACCCGCACTAACTGGGGAGGAGGATTGAAAGGTTTTGTACTTTTCCTGGGAAACATCTCTAAATCTGTTAAATTGTCATTTTTTTTGCTATGTATTTTATAGTGAGTTTGTTGTTTTTACAAGAAGTGTTTTATGATTAGTTATATTATTTATAATCTAGGATTTTTTGAAAAATCTGATGGCTGCTTTTTCAAAATCTAAAAGTTTTATTCTCGTTGACTTTATATTTATATAATTTATGCATTGTTTATTCTCTCAATGTTTTCTTTTTATTATGTATGCCTCGATTTGTAAATGAAAATAGATGAACAAATGTTGCATGTTAATTTTGTTATTTGTTAAGTAAAATCTGTAAGTACACACAATGACAATGGCACAATAATTCATTGCTGTGTTGGAAACACTTTTATTATTTCCATGGATTTATTTGTAGTTTTTTTTTTCTTGGAGTTGTCCTCGTATTTGATATAATATAATAATAATGGAGTTCATTTCTAACGCGCATCATCCCCATTAGCATGGGCTCGAGGCACTGTACACTTTAAAATCAAGACATGATATACAATGGGCAGGATATAACAGCATGCAATGTTTTGTTTCAACAGGGGATGATGTTGAGAACACAAAAAAATACTTTTTAAAACTTTATGTGGGTATGAAAATGCTTAGTTATGATAGAGAGTACAGTTTAAATTTAGTAATTACTTGTTCTATCTTAATTTTTTTATTATAATGCCATCCTTTGCTTCCTTCTTCAGTAGGTCTGCATGTTTGAAACTATGTCTATGCTACATAGAGACTGGAATAGACACATCTTCTGTTGCTGTCAGATCCACTTCTTAATTAAAGGCCTAGACATAATGTGTAACTGAGTGCATTTCCAAGCATCTAATTTATTATGTAACTTCAAGTCTGATAAAGTTTAATTGACAGAAAATGATCATAACAGAGCTATCCATTAAGAAAGATTGAGAATGATGCATATACCCATAAGGGGCCGTTCAAATACATTATTACACCTCAGGGCGGGGGGGGGGGCTTTGGCTGCTGTAAAAAGTCCCCAAAACGGTGTAATAATGTATTTGAACAGCCCCATAACACATACACACACACACATAGAAAAAAATACCGTCATCCAAATATCATTTTTTGTTATTGCTGCAATGTGTAATAAAGCTATAACTGGGCAGTAGGCCTGTCATCTCAGGAAACAATTCATGTGAATTCTTATGTTGTGATCAACCAAATGCATCAATTTGTTGTCTACACATGATTGCCTTGTTGTCTATGTTTCTTGTAACTCTATGTGTACGCATCTGAGAGTGATTGACGGTTCACCATGTAACATTCATTTTTTGTAAATGATTTTGGCCTCTGGCCTAACAAAAACATTTGAACTTGAACTTGTTATTATATACGTAGATCTACTCTTTGGACGTGCCCCAATGATGGAAGTCGATGACAGATGTGAGAATGAGGCTGCTTCCCAAATACTCATCAAGGAATGTCAATGCCATTATGTTGTTATTTTTTTCGGCTATAGACATGAATGTGTGGCTTTGGTGGGTAAATAAGTATAAATCATGTATTGGTTGTAGTAATTTGAATTTTTGAAAAGAAAATGGATACATTCTTAAACTGAGTCTCAATTTGGTTTTGAAATACATGTAGAATACTTCCATTTACGATTGCGTTGCAAACAGCTAAGCATGATTCTGTTTGTTACCATTTGATTGTTCTTTTTTTTACATGGAGAATGAATTCCAAAGCAAAAGAGATCTAGAAGTAGTTCTGCAATATAGCTTGTGGGAGTAAGCACTCAATCTTTGTGTACAAGGATGGCAATGTCAACATCCTCAGCACACAGTGACAGTGCAAAGAAACTTCTGCAGTTGGAAATGGGCTGTGTAGACGTAACATGATAATTTAGGAAGTTAAACAAATTTCTCCCTTGTTTTTAGATCATAATATGTTGAATTGTTGAGTAAGCAGTGAATTGTTTTGCTTCTTGTATCCAATTCTCAACATCTTTTTAAAAAATGTATTTATGCCTCATGAGGGGCTGAGATTATTTGTAAGAAATGAGATCTGTTGTTGTTGCCTTTTGTGCTATTGACATCTACTCATTGTTTGACAGTTGTTTTCTTCATGTCTGCATGCTCTCATCTCAGTGTGTAATTTTGTAAATTTAAAAATGATCTATAAAAATGATTGAAATAAAAGATTGGCTGGTCACTGCACTGTACACTTGTAAATGAAGCACCTTACACAGCACATGGTTTTGTGGCCAAGTGGTCAGTGCATTTGTCTAATGAGTCAAAGGTCATGGGTTTGAATCTCGGGCATTTAGACTTGATTTGGATCATTTTCTCATCTAACACCAGTTATACTCTTGGAAAAAGTATCTTGTGACAACTTTCTCATCTAACACCAGTTATACTCTTGGAAAAAGTATCTAAGACAATTTTCTCATCTAACACCAGTTATTATACTCTTGGAAAAAGTATCTTGTGACCACTTTCTCATCCCCTTTCGGCTGAAAGATCTTGTCAATATGTTGGTATGGGCGCCGGCCAGGCAGAATTACCACTATGCCTCCCAGGAGGTTGAGAAAGCTTTGGAATGAATCTGGTCTGTCAGGGTTTTAGAAGCTGTCGTCATGTGCTTTGAGTTTGAGCTTGCTGTGGAGCAGGGTAAAGCACCATAAATGCTACTTATTTATCTATTATTAATTAATGCTTCATCTTCAGTCTAATATACACGGATGTGACTCTTCCCTGTATCTGCGGATATCCATGATTTTGCTTTCATTTTATGCTGAACCATCAACTGTTAACGTTTGAACCACTAGCATTTTGAGGCCCCCCTTGTGTGTACCATCTTTTTCCTCTTTTGGTAAAGGGCCACTCACATCCCTGAATATAGAAGAAGCGAAACTTGAAGCCAGTGACAAATTGATAGATTCTCTGTTGAGCCTTGCACAATTCATTGTCAACTTTGTGATAACAACAGTCAAGCCTTCTTTGATTGACCACCACTACTGTAGAAACAGTCAATGAATCCAAAATTGTTTGATGTTCTGTACATGTCTATGTTTATCTTGTAGTATTATTTACTCCCTGCCTTTGTTAGGTTACATCATAAGGGGGATTCTGGACATTGGTCAAGTGGGCAGTTTATATGCATATTAACATACATTTAAGGCAGGTAGATAGCCCTTTCAGAGACGGACACTAGTATATAGATTCCACCTCTTATATGGCCTCACTTATCGCTTGGGATTCAAAAACTAAACTTATTCCCATTCAAAGTACATTTAAAAGAGTAAGATCAATTTCCAGGAAAATGTCTAAAACATGTTGAGAAGTGAACCATTGACGTGTGTACATGTACTTAAATGGGCCTTTTCTAGTTAGAATGTTGTCTGGAATTTGTGAAGAGGATTTTTGTTTGTTATTATATATGCATTGAGTGATTTTATTGATGAGTGTATGTACAGAAATAAACCCTTCAGGCGTGCTTGTAAAGGAAGCATGATATAGATTATAGATACATATACTTGATTGAAGTTTAAGATAAAAGACATAAATTTTATGCCTATGTTATGTATTTTACAATGAATTCTCTCTGTTTGTTACACGAGTGTGTACATGTTTACACAGGATTCTACAAAGCATGTTCCTGTAGGCTTGTGTTCTAGCCTCCACACATGGACTTCCAACTGCATTGTACATGTATACACACACCCAAGCTCACTGAATAAAAAGTGTTGATCAGGTTGAGAGCTGCAACCTTCGTACATGTGTTGTGCTTATAATAATTCAATAATAGATAGTATCATTTATTTTACATGTAACGCTTTTCCCCGCTCTGCAAAAAGCCCCAAACACTTTACAGCCCACAGCCTTCTCATTCAACCTCCTGGGAGGCATACTGGTAGTGCTGCCTGGTCGGCGCCCATACCAACATACAAGTACAAGATCCTCCTCTACCGATTGTCGGGTACCCATTTTACACCTGGTTGGGGTGAGACAGTCATGACAGAAGTACTTATATCAAGAGTATACCTGGTTTTGGATAGGAAATTACTCTCAAATCCAAATCGAATGGGCACTCACTGGATTCGAACCTGGCACCTTTGACTGTATAGGCCAACACGCTGACCACAAGACCACCAGATCGCTTTGTGTCTTTGTGTTGCAGTTGTTTTCCAAGTGAAACAGTTTCTTTATTTTTCTTATTTAAAAAAAAAAATGGTTTTATGTGTATAGTTTGTGTGTGTGTAGTAGTAGTAGTACTGTATTTCCATTGCAAAAGGGAGGAAATGAATGTTCACGGTAGGTCAGGTGTGAGTCTGGGCCCACGTATGTTTTATCTGGTCTGTCTGTACATTAATTGACTGGTTGTACGGCTCTGACCACTTCACCAACAGATCCTCAAAGGCAAACCTTCTCTGCTATTGAAAGATTTTCATTCGACCCAATTCATTTTCAACCAAACACACCTTAAGAGTAACAAATGGCTAAAAGGGGGAAGTAATGAATTGGCTTGCGCAAAGAAGTCTCAGTTGTTGTTTCAATTTAGTACATGTATTTAACTTAAACATCTAGATCTAGATAGTATGCAGATCGAATTGTAATATTTTTTCAAGGTAAGCTTTTAAGCTGTCTGCATTGAAGTTGAAGTAGAATTTGGCTTCATCCGGCAGTGAGTTCCAGAGTCTAATTGTGCTAGGGTAAAAATAATTTAAGTGACTGTCTAAGCTCGATGTTGATATGGCATTGGCATATGTCTAGACTTCTAGTATTATTTTGTGTCAATTCACTTATGGGTATGGAGTTACTTTCTACCAACCGTCGTCCCCATTTCCGTGTTCATGTAGGCTTACTGATTGTTTAATCCAATATCAAAACAAAGACAGTGAATAAACTGAACAAGACAACGACGTCAAATGCAAGAAAGGATATATTTTTTTGTATTGTCCCGGGGGTTAGTTATACTAATACAGTGAACTCTAGAATGGCAGTGGAAGACCAGACAAACAAAGAGGGACGCCTGCTGTTTTCCAAGATGTTTTGTTTTCCTGTGCTCCCGTTTCTTTGTGTTGTGTTTCTGTCTCTCCTGCTCTGAATGCTCGGTGCCCTTCTTCCTTTTAGTCGCCAGGCTAGGTCTGTTTTATGTCTTTTGTGGTACGAATGGACGAACTTCTTTTTCACGGATTTCTTTTTTTGTTTTTTTTGTTACCCTTGATCCTCATTTCTCTTCTCTCATCAGCAATGACCATCAGAAAGTATGACGTCATCAACGGCAATGTCAGAGTAGAAACTCGCCCCTCTTATACCTTCAATAACAATCTGAAAGGAGTGGTCACTGTAGGCGAGACTCTCGGATGTAACCCAGTCGTCTCCCTGCTCCCCAGTGACTTCGAACAAGACAAATGCCGGCTTGTGGGTATCATTTGGGGAAGATGGCGCCAGGAGAACTCTCAGGTCTCCCATATTTTGGCCATGCATGTGGTACCAGAACTGGAAGCAGTACATGCCCCCAGCAATCACAGGGCTCGTCAAATTAGTACTGTCTCCCAGATGGCCATAAGAGGACTCGGTGTACATGTAAGTGCCTGACTTAGTGCCCAAAGTGTGGTCTACAGATGGTCCTGTGTTCGAACTTCCTGTGTTTCCTGAATTAGACCTCCACACGAATGCAGCAATGTCATGTGTCCACCCACAAGTGCCCGCCTCGAAACTACAGGTCACTGAGCTAGAGCTGCAGGAGGGGGAAACAATGTATGCCATAAATATCCAAAATCAGACATTTGAGACGTCTAAAAAAAGTAAAAGCCACCTATCCCTCTAGAATTATAGCTACGTTCACCGTGCTAGTTGTGTGCCGCTTGTCACAAACACTTTCGAGACAATGTCTTTGGCTGCTGCATGTGCCTTGTTGTATTGTGGTAGGATACGTTCACTTTTATTTTTAAAAAGAGTTTTATTATTACAACAAACAAACACGTTTCCAGCAACGAGCTTAGTATGAACTGGAGGACCATGACAGCTGTTGATGCCTGCAGCAGGCCTGTCATTTGACCAGAAAGATATTATTACACGTAGTGTAGAGTGAGAATGCATATTTCTTGCTGTAAACTGTTGAAACAAATATTTGATCATCTCACCTTTCTGGATCTGCAGCAATTGCCAAGACTGGCACAGAGAAGCCAATACTGGCGCATGGACCCTTTGAGAAATGTTGTCAGAGCCATTGTTGACGTTTCCACCAGAGCTATGATAGTGTAGATCTAGTTCTTACTTCTGCTAGTAAGATGCCAGTGTCTTCTGGAGATGACATTGGTAGCTGACGACAGATGGCATTTTATCTGCACCACAGCCCTCAACTTCTGGGTTTATTCGGGCCGCACAACTTCGCAAAATTTCGCTCTGATCACACATACTATGCATGCTTTGGTGTTCACTATACCAAACCTGAGCTACGAAAATAGTTTCTTTAAGCTCAGTACAAAATGCAGGAAAATGTGCTTAGGGGCTGCGAAATAACAAGGGGAAAGATCATTATCTATACTTTGGAAATTGTTGTCAATTCTGGTCCAAATAAATTGATAAGAACATTTGTAGTGAGCAGAAAAACATTTCAACATGTCAGGTCGAGGCCACGATATGTAATACATTTTTGCTTTGTGCGAAAAAGAACACGTTTAGATTTAGCCTGGCTGGAAAAGCAAGAAGATAGGACGATCAAAACAGCGATGAAATGGGTGCCTTTTCCTCCGCCTTTTTTTACTTTACTTTTCTTCCTTTCCACTCTATGGAATTGCCAAGGACAGCCTCTGGGTGCGGTGCATGGGCAAATCATCATGGAACAATCGTCACATAGAAAGATTACAGAAATGAAGTTTTCAGGGCGGGGTGCTGCATGCGTGTGTCTTGTTTTCAACTTCATCAAAATTCCGTCTCGCTATGTGTTTTGGGGAATGATGTTTAGAGCCAAAGGATAATGTAAAGCTGGTACACTTTGTTGATGTTGGCAATTTGATCCGATGAGTCAAAGACATTATGTAATTACCTTTGTCTTCTTGTAATGCAAGATCTATCCTCATTGTATGAACTTCAATAACACCGGAACGACATGTTCCTATTATAATGGAGCTAAGGCCTTAAGCAATTCAAAAAGGCCAACAGAACAAAGGAAAACATGTTGTATAAAACAGCGAAATGCTAATTCGTCAAATAATAACTCTTTTTTTCGCAGATCCTCGCAAAAAAAATAATTATTTAATGAGGAAAACATAATACATTGGTGGATTCGTGCTCCGTCGTTTCAAACATTTCAACGAGATGAATGTTGTCCTCAGAGTCTCAATGCACCCGCCTCCCCCCCCCCCCCCCCTTCCCTGTCTTCTTCTCTTTTTTTCTACTCTTTGCGGAGGTTTCTACAAGTATAAGATAAGACAAGATAAGATGATTCTTTATCATCCCATGAGGGTAAATTGGTTTCACAATGTTCTGAATACATTCACAAACAAACAA
>JAUELK010117169.1:0-11857 GCA_031471215.1 Gastropteron pacificum
TTCACACTGTTCTGAACACACTTAGAGTATCATTTCCTCTCACCTTGTTTAAAAGAATCCATAAACACCACAAAACTACAAGAGAATCCACATAAATCCAAAACGAATTCAGCACGAATGTCAAATCGCCAATTTGACAAGTACAGTGTCGGATTTCAGTATTCGCCCACCCATCTTGCCCATCCAAAGTCGTGACACTAAAATTCATGTTTACCTAGATTAGTCTCTCTGCAAACATTTTAAGGCAGTTTTATTCAATTGTGTACATAAGTCATAAGTCAATGAATATTTCCTGACTTTTTTATACATAAAGTTAAAGATCTATTTGTTTCTTCAGTTGTCTCTTGCTAGCACAGAAATTCCTTCAGAGGTGAAGAAAGCCATCCAAACTGCAGAAACCACGTCGACAAATATTGAAAAGCTTGGTGGTCAACTGGAGACCCTTGGTCATGATGTTTCTGACTACATCCATTCGGTCAAACCCAGAGTGGCGGAACTGTCTGCCCTAGTGGACAAAGTGATAGAGGTTCGCAAACATGTGGATTACCTGAGTGCTGTGGCCAAAGTGGAGGAACTAAGCTCTCAGATACAATCACACTTGATGACAGAATCCCTACAGCCTGCTGTGGAGAATTTCAATGAATTAACAGAGTTGTACAACAGACTGCAAAGCTCTACTTGTAGGAACCTTGTCAGCTACACAAAGGAGAGCATACTGTTTTGGAACAAGATCCTTTGTGACAGAATTGCTGTGTGAGTTACTGTGTTGTTGACAAGACTAAACATGTTCTTGATTTGTTCTTCTGTTTCATGACAATGAAGCACCTGGCTTAGTTGACACAATTTTCACACAACATTCTTTGACATGCTTATAATAATATTAGATGGCATTTATAGCGCTTTCATATTCATTTTATACATTCACCATATCTTCACTTGCTTTTCAATGTTTCATATTGATGTTTTATGGGATTTTGTCTTTTGCCTCATCTGTTGTATTTGATATTACTTGTATTACTCATCAATATATAATGTTGCAGAGAATTTGAAGAAGTCCTGAAGGCATTGCGATGGCCCCTTGTTACCACCAATATCAAGACACCGGCTGTAACAAATACCACAGACCTCAGAGACAGAATGGGCAGACTCTTCAAGAAGTTGCTAGACTTGCAACTACCGTATCCATTTCTTCTTAATGTAGATTATTTCATCTACTCATTGGAGTTGGAAACTTCTAGTTTTAACATTTTCTATCAATATCAGTCAGGGAGGGGGAGTGGTATTTTCAGCAATGTTGATTTTGATTTTACAGCCAATTTCATGTATGATACACAAAACTGTCTAGAGCATGTCTTATATTCTTGAAGGTGAATAGTGGAACTATTTTCACAGTGATTAGTTAAATAGGTTGCAGCCCTTTGTTCCATAAGGAAACAAGAGGCATACATGTCAAGTAAGTCAAGTTAATGATAATAATAATAATGAAGGGCATTTGTATAGCGTCTGGGTTAAATGGGTTTCATAGAAAGGAGGGATTGGAGCCTGTGTAGAAAGTTTACAGTGTAAACCGTGTAAGATTCATGTAATACATGTCACTCAGAAATATGAATCCCTTAACCATTGTCTATTAGAGACAGCATTGGCATGGAACAGTCGAGTGTCCCACCATCATTGAGAAAGATCAATGGAGTGAAACCTCTGCTATTACCTCTAGAACTTATGGTCAAACCCCTCCGCAAAAGGTTTCGCTACCATTTTTATGGTCAGCGACAGACCAACAGCTTAGACAAGGTTTGTAGTTACCAGCAATACATTCATTTGTTGATTTTGTTTACTTAAATCATTGCTTTTGATGCTTAAAGCTCTAGATGTATAAGACATTTAACCCTGTATGAGGATGTGTACGAATTAAGTGTTTGTATATATTTTTACTATTTTACTACAGGCCTTGAGCCTGAAATGCATAGGGGAATTGGCGCATTTTAAGTGAACTTCATAATTATTATTATTTGTATTATTATTATTTGTTATTATTATTATTATCATTATTATTATTACATGCTTCAAAAAAAATTAACCAATTATATAATTGTTGGGCAGGAGGAGGGTTTAATATGAGGAAAAAACATTTCCAAATTGTAAAGCCTGTTGGGTTTTGAGAGACTTGTTGTTTGTGGTCAACTTTCTCCCAGCCAATATGATTATGCCACAATGTCTTTAGCGCAATACTGTGATGTGAAATTCTTTCTCATTTTAATTTCCTTTTGCTTTCTCAGCCTGAATGGTACTTGAATCAAGTTCTGAGCTGGGTCAGGGATCACAACGGCTTTCTCGATAGAAACATCCAGCCCTTGTTAGACAGCTCTGGCAGGAAGGATGTGTTAGCTAGAGTGAGTACAAGAAAAAAACAAACCCTTAAAGAAGCCTACATGTATTTATTTTTTTCAAATACGCGCCAAAGTGTTAAGGCATATTATTGATTTCAGCTATCAATCTACACAGTGTAATGGAATATGTCAATAGCTACTTTAAAAAATAGGAAGGCTTTATTACTGTCCAAGATAACATGCATTTAAAATTGCATGCATAACTTAACACATCACATTGTAAAAACATGCAATCTTAATGACTAAAACCCTCAATAAATTGATAAGTCTACATGTTTTTCAAGAAATGTTTTCTCTTGTATAACTTCTTCTTTGTGGTACACAATTATAATCCATTGTTGTTTTGCCTCCAGATTGAGCTAACACGAGGTCTCGTGATGATGGTGATGGAAAAAATGTGTCACGACCTGCCTGAACTGATGTATGATGAAGCCAACTTCTCACACCTGATTGATGAAGTTTTGTTGTTTGAAGATGAGATCCGGAAGACTTACTCGTATCCTCCCATCCTCCCTTGCTGCCTCGATGTCCTGTGTCAACCCGATGCTCTCACCAAGTGGCTGATTGTGGAGAAAAAATGTACGGCTTTTACACAATTTTAAAACCAATATCTTGTTTTTAAGTGCAAATAAATATTGACACCTACATCAGGCCGAAGCAATTCTTTAGGCATGGAAAGCTACATCGTTGCCAATTGAGAAACTTGCTACAAAGATTTTCATCTGAAAATAGGTTTGTTTGATACGACCGTTCTTTGTCTATTACTAGAAGCTTGTTTTTTCTTCCACCTTTCTATGTTGACCACTTTTAAAAAAAATACAATATTTTGTTGTAAATGTCCACCTGGAAAGTTAAATAAAAACAGCCTCAATGATGAATCATGACCATTGTAATCTATCACATTTTCTCAGCTTCTACTGCAATTGTTCATGATGTTTCTGATTCCACTGTTGATGTTGCTATCTTGTACAGATGCTGTTGAAAAGATAGAGCAGATGTTGGAGTCTCGCACGGCCTGGGAGTCTCAGTACAAAGACATTGTAGATGTGGACCAGGTACCCGAGTGTGCTGAGGGTTTCATGACACTCCTACTCACCATCACAGGTACTACACCACTGCACATGGCTTGAATTAGACACAATAAGCCAAGCTTTACAGAGGAACAAACAAGAGTAAGATAACTGCTCAAACTGCATGTTAATACAGTGTATTTGTTTTAGTAGTAACCATCCATGTCAGCATGCTTCTGTACTGATTATCCAATTCTGGATCCTATTATCCAAGCCTCGAACAGTTTTGTTGACTGTTACAAATTATTCTTTTTGTGAAAAAGTTTTGTCTTAATCCTTTGAAGCAGTAGGTACGAAAGTATGCGAACTTTCAGGATACACATTCGCTCTAAATATGAAGGCGAAACTGTTTAGGGGCTTTATGTGACCAAACAAAAATGTATGCTGATATTTCTCAGATCGCTACAAAAAGTTACCTGTGTCAGACGCCAAGCTTCAGTTCTTGAGCTTGCAGCTGGAGCTGCTGGAGGATTTCCGGATGCGCTTGGTGCAAGTGATGAAGGATGCATCCCAGGCCCCAACTGGTCCTCGATTCTGTGCAGTGCTCAACGCAGTCCACTTTGTAGGGCAAGAGTTACAGCAGTGGAGTGAGCTCACTGTGAGTGTAGTATCGGGACATTCTGAGCATACATGATGCTTGACAATTTTCTCAACATTTTGTATACTTTTCTTACTAATGGCTTGCTTCAAGTCTATTCAGTGTTATATTTCCAAGAATGTAAGTGTAGGTCATGTATAATTCATACAGGCCTTGGTTTCGTTTTCAAACCAGGTCCGAGTTTTTTTTATAATGATTGTTCACAGGAAAAAGTAGCAGTTAATTGACTTACAAATCAATCAATGAATGTAATCTTCAAATATGTAAGATGTAGCAAATAGTTAAGTAAGAGTCACAAGAGACATAATAGTGATATACTCTTTCACTAGTAGTATGCTTAGCTTCAGTGATTACCCAATGTATACATGTACCTTGGTAGTTGAAGTGAAAACTTAGGACAAGTCAAAGACAAACTCTCCATGAAACAATAATTCATAGACATGATAGATTCAGTAGTGAAGATGGTGAGACAGTTTCTTCAGAATTGAAGGTACTATAGTATATGCTTTAAAAGTTACCTTTCAATGTTTGTGTTTCCACAGTTCTTCCTGCAACTATTATGTTATAAACACAATCGAGCCCTTGGCACAGATATCTCTGACGTTAAACTTGATGACAGTTTAGATCAACATGAAGAAATTCTGGTAAGTAACAGAAACTCATTAAGCCTGATCAGCCACATGGTGCAACTGGAAGTGTGGTGAATTGTTATGATCAGCTAGTCCAAAGCTTTCTTTGTTTAAAACACCACAAAGTTCACACAAAAATGAAGAAAGGTGGATACAAATTACAGAGTGAAAGAGTTAAAGTGACAAAAAAAATAATGGAAGCCCTTTGATTTGTCTTGAAAAATCCATTTGAATGTGATTCTTGTTGATTTTGTTTATGGCTTTTGTTCATTCTCCTGATTGTCTTACTTAAAGTGGTATCAACATTTCTGTAAGTTAATATGTTATCATATGATTTTTGTTCAGTTCACAGAAAACATCTCCCACAACACAGAATACTAACACTGCATTCAATCCTTACAACAATTCAAACACACTACTGGTATTATTATGTTTATTCTTATTCTCTGATGCAACAAAATGGATACAAAGAAGACATAAATATATGTAAATGATTTCAAATGGAGATGAGAACAGTTGAAGAAACACTCTATGGCTGCTCAGTGGATGCAAAACACACTTCAGTCTGTCTTTAATTAAAACACAAAACTGATTATCTGAGTGAACGATAATATGAGATATATTTTGTTTGGAATTTGTGAGTTCATGTTAAACTCTTGTTGCTATGTAAGTGACGTAAATTCTTGTTGTTATGTAAACTCTTGTTGATACCTGAACTCTTGTTGTGACGTGTGAATGTGTCTACCTCAGGATACCTTGTTGGCTGGAGTCCCCGCCAGTACCCTGAAGCACACAGTGTTTGAGGAGATCATGTCCCTGTTTGAGAGCATGGAGTCCGAGATGATCAAGACAACTTGTCATTATGTCTTTGTGGATGTGGAGGCTCGCAGCCAACCCTACAGAAAGGACAGGTCAGATTGTTGACTCATTAGTCAGCTGGGATTGGAGCATTCAGAATGTATACATTATGCACAGTTTACCATATCATTTAATGCACAGAATAGTTCACTACAAAATATGGGTCTCGTTACGACATTGTACTTCTGCAGTAGAGAGTGCCCAGTAATATTTAGCGGCTGTCCAGTCCAAGATCAGCATTGTTCTGTGGGTGTTAAGAACCATTTTTAAAGAGTCAAAAAGAGTCATGTGCACCTGCTTATACTTTATGTATGCAATAGAAGATTCCATGCGATAGCTACAACAAGGAATTCAACATCTTCCTAGGACAGTGTATGCTCACTTATACATTCAATACCATGTATCAACAACAAACAAACAAAAAACAAGCAACGCTAGTGGGCCTACTACTTGTAGAAATAACGATTATGCACTTTCCGTGGGTAGCTCAAGGCAAAAAGTGTAAAATATTGTTTGAAGTGCCAGCATGTAATGATGAATCTGTGTCTGTGAAGATGGATCTCTTTGCCGTGCCCTAAAGAGTTGAAGCTGACATTAGGCTTGTCGCACTCTGCCTGTGAGATGTTCCTGGTGCTCAAAGACCACTTGTGCACCATGCAGGCTCAGCTGGTGAAGGAACTCTTTGACACATTCTGGCAGACGCTGGCCAGGAAACTTGACTCCTTCATCTTCAACAGGGTAGGCTGTTCATTTTTTTCTTGTGAATTTTGCACACCACCCCGTTCCTTATTCCATTTCCCCCCGCTTATTAATGTTAGCCCTTCGATAGACCAACCTCTTCTTTGAGTACACTTTGAATGCCGAAAGTATGTTCCCAGTTTTTCCTAATACAGCCGAAATTGCGAACTGTAGCAAGTAAGAAGCCAGCAGGTACCATGATTTACCAAGCTGCAACGTAATCCCCCCCCCCCATTTATTCCAACCACCCTGTTTATTAATTCCAGAGACATTGTTCTGCCACGTCGTTTATTAGAATGATAATACATGTATTTACATTTTTCCCTCAGGTGATTCTTCCAAATCATTTCAATGAAGGGGGTGCCCTACAGCTGGAGTTTGATATCATGCGCAACATGATCCCATTGTTTGGAGACTACACCAACTCCCCAGAGTCTTATTTTGTGCAGTAAGTGGTAGTGATTTGTTTAGTCACATAGTATAACTTTGTTTGAGACAAATGTTGGTTAGTGTGTCTCAACTTTTAAGGAACACGATAAACATGTTCAGATTTGTACACTTTATTTCACTAAAATACAACAGCTGTTATGCTAAAGGCAAGTCAAGATGGCATTTCTGTTCCTAGAGTAAGCATGGAGACCTTGTCTGTAATCAACTGCTGTTGAGTTTTTGCCGTTGAATACAGTGTACTGTGTGTATGATGACACCTCATACCCTTCTGGTTCTTCTTGATAAGGATAGAAAAAAATATGATTGCCTAAGATCCAACAATTTCCTTTCAAGACAGAGAAATGAAAAGTTCTGTTGATGCCTCATGATCAAACTTTGTTGCATTCCAAAAATCAAAGTGGCTCATCATAGCCGAACCTTGCACTGAGGAGCCAATAATTATATTCTCCCTTTCCTCCGTTCTTTGACAGGTCTAAAGAGGCGTCCAGCCTACTCACCCTCAAGGTTGGCACTGCCTTGCTCCTGAAGGACGCCTTGTATGGTCACCTGCACCAGCCAGACCAGACCCACAAGGGCGCAGACATCAACGTGTCCCTCAGGGAGGTTGGTGTACAAAAACTGACACCAGACCAGTGCGAGGCCATGCTCAGCCTCAGGACCAACCTTTCCATCTCTTGATTATCACCTCGGATGGAATCAATATTGACAGCACTATAGCCATTGACTGACAGCACTTATAGTCCTTATAGAAGCTTTTGTAATGCGCAGTACAAGTGTACATCTTCACTTGTGATTTATGGTTTTTGGAAGAAGGAGATTAAAAAGAACAGAGATGGATAACTCAAAAGGAAGTGGATACTTAAGTCTGGAAAGTCAATGTTGCCAATGATGAGCTTAATCATACTATGTCTAAAACACATAAGAATAGAGCCATGGTTGTAGCCACACAGATGGCCATTCAGAAATTTGTGTTCCTCACTTTATGTATTTATCCGAAAGTATGCATGGATCACATAGTAGAGGCCCGATCTATGTTTATCATGTTACAGAGACTGACTACACAACAAATTGTCTCGACCAAAGCTGAGTCTTCCATTCACAATGGCATCCGTGAAGAAGACTTTGAAATTGAAATTCACAATATGCATCAATGAAATTATATAATTTAAGATTTTACGTAATGATATAGATTTCATTAATCAAACAGTGGAGGTTGTGTCCCAGGTTTTGAGAATAATTGGTACAAAACGAAAGTCGTTGACATTTTGTCATGACATGAATCCTTTACTATAACTTCTAACTTTAAATGACCCTAGGAAACCTGTAAAGATTATGGATGAAAACAAGTGTGCTTGTTTTGACATAGTCTCCATGAAGTATTCATGCGATAAGGTAAAATGAAATGGCCTGTACTTCTATAGGTCCATCAGTTCACCGTCTATCACAACATTCATTTCTTTCTATTATCATCCTGATGTTGAGGGAGTCTTGAAACACTTTTTATCTGATCTTCTTCACCCTTTGACTTTGAATGCTATGAGATAATATTCAATTTTGGTTGTGCAATGTGCTTTTACAAGGCTTGCTAACTCATGAAAAAAGCTCCTTCCTCAAAAGTGTCCAGTAAGTTACATGACCATACAAAGTGAGTTATGATTTTGTTTTACATTGTGAATTCTTCTGTCAACTTAGCATTAACAACATTGATCATTGAAAAAAACCCACCCAACCTTCTCACAGGCAAACTCACATTTTCTATCAATAACTGAGAGCACACTGGTATGAATCATGGCCTGTCCTGAGAATGTCAATATCATCGTCAAGTATTTGTATGTCTGAATACTTCACCTCATATATGATATTATATGTACTAGATCTAGATCTAGTACCATTTGAACCATGAACCATGTTCATCACACAATAATTGTTTTGAGGTGTTTTTTTACAACCTTTGTTAGAATAAAGAATTTACCCCAAGTTGATGAGAAAACTAGATGATGTCTAAGTATTCTAAGTTGAGTACAACATTAACTTAGTTTATACCTTGGCTTCGTGTAACAAAGAGGAGTGGATAAAGATGAGTAAATCAGGGAATTTTGGACTTGGAATGTGTACGGTATGGTACCTTATTTTCAAGGCCTTCCAGTCCCTAGGTTGCAGGGCTATCAGACCAATTGAAGAGTGGATAACTCGTACCTTGTACCTGATTGAATCCTATTCCTATTCCCAGTTGACTTTGAGCTTGTTGCATTGTTTTACTTACTGTTCTTGTACACAGCCTTATTTATTATGTCAAATACAGAGTGAGTGTGAAACCATAAAGCTGTGTAGGTATGAAGCATGATTATTGTACATTATTGTACACTGTTTATTTATTGTTCTCTTGCATCATGAAATTATATTTCTCACTGAAAGTGAAAGGAAAGTAAAACTTGGGTATACCGAGAAAATGCAGACTTGGTGTCTTTTCTTGTTATAACAGAGCTCTCGTTATTCAAGAATTTATCAGGTACAATGTACACAGTGCCAGTTATGTCGCTTGGTTTTCATATCGTGCACGTATTGTGTGTGTACTGGCTAGTCTTAACGATAGATCTAGCGATCCTCTTGTGTGTGGGAGTTCTTTCGCTTTCCGCCACGTAGTTGGGACCAGTCATAGTGGCCGAGAAATGACCTTTGAACAAGAAAGGTTGAAGATCTCTCGTTATACCCAAGCAATGGATACACAGCTAAAGAAGGGGTGAGGTGGATTGAGAAAATGTGCTTGTTACAACAGTTCTCATTATTTCCGTTGTTATATTAATACACTCTGCTGTATTGCCATGGACTGTACGAGTATGAGAATTGTGGTGGTACCCTGAGACAGTGAATTTGTGATTATGTTTGTGATATCATACATGTTATTGTTATTGTGCTGGTTTACTACAAACACCAGATTCTAATAAAGAATGTTCAACACATCTTCAGCTTCATTATTTCAGTTTGTGTTTGCAAAAGTAAGCATTTTATATATTAATTTGTCAATTGCTTACTTCAGCTTTCTACTTTCTGTCTCTAGAATTAATCATTACAATGGTGTCTCTTATTCAGCAATTGGGAAATAATTCTGGACATACATGTATAATAAGGTCAACAACAATAAAGCAACACATTCTATTTAATACAAATGTTTTATTACTGTTCTGTGTACACGAAAACATATCACATAGATAAAAGAGAAAGAGAACGAAATGTGATCTCTGCACAAATCATGCAAGCCAGAATGCCTTTTACAATCTTGATCCTAACCATAACAAATTAAATGTTCTGTTGGAATAAACAAAAAATATCTTATTATGGTGGTATGAACAAGAGGGCACTGTACAAAACAAATAAGACATTTCTTCAAGGTAATTGATTAGCTATTCTATTACAAGAAAAACATGTTCTGACGATGTCAATTAAACAATTTTGCAATAAAACCTCTACACTATCATATATTCAGAGTGCGAGTCACATCATACTTCTAAAACAAGTGCAAACAAAGTCCCATCTGCTAGTCAATCTTGATTCTATCTATAGAAGAAGTGAACTAAAGGGGAGAAGGTGAATGATGATGATGCCCGAAATCTTACAGAGTGAAAAACTGAATGATCTTACAGTAAATGTTAAAACAACATACCATTATCAAAGCTATGTTTTCCTGAACTGTAGTCCTGTTTGGTGAACTCTCTTTTTTCTATTCTGTCTACTTAATCTTCAAATCAGATAATGTCTCTTTTCACAAATTGTTACAGTTAGTTTCTCATGAACAATACATGATGCAGTTGTGAATACTTGATTGAAGATTTGAATTTTGGATTTCTGAAGTGCATTTCAAGATTTGAACAGAAACAAGAACTCAAGAACATAACTAACAATGAGCTGTCCTACAAAAACATGATTGATGATTACAGTGGTGGAGACAAGATGGACAGCAAGTCAAAGGCCAAACAAACTAATTCAACAATCAGTAGGTCAAAGAGTGAAGGGCCGGGACTGTTATTCTTGGTTCTGAGACAAGAAAATCCTAAAGTCCTCCATACATTTCTTACTTATACTTATAACAGGGGAGGAAAAAAACAACTGATAGTAGGAGTGTTACCAAAGAGGAAAAAAAGTGACAACTTTCTTAAAGTCTTTCAATCACATTCATATCCATGATGGACCATTTTGTTGTAAATTATAAATACGTACTACATTATCACATCTAAATGTTTAAACATTAATATTTTGATGACGTTACAGTTGCAAGTTCACACTTCTTCAGAATATAGAATAAAACATCACGAATATAGTTTGACACCTAATAATTCAAAGTAAAAAAAGGCAGAGAATATTCAGCTTAACAATTCGAAGTATGCAATCTCAACATGACAGTGATGATGCATGTTCCCTGCTTTCCTATAATATAAACAGGCTAAAATCTAACAACTGAGAACATGGTGACTCCCTGCAGCAAACAGGTTATCAAAGTACAAAATGAGCATACATAATAATACTGAACTAAAATTGTCAAATGTCCTAAGAAAGGTCAAGAACAATCATAGATTTAGAAAGTTTCAGTTATTCTCCAAGTCTAAGTATTCTACGTCATGTAATGACTGTATGAGAAACTCATAATTCAACAACCCAACAAGATATCTTCCTCCATCACAAAGAGAGAGAGAGATCAACTTCCTTTTAGTTTTAGTACTCAAAAGCCTTCACATCTACAAAACAACCTTTTCATGTTGTTAACCTCTCTAGCAGGAACCACTTCCTATTAACAGAGCCATCTCCACGCTCCCTTCTAGATGTTTCCCAATTGCACACAGATCAAACGGTATGAGACCAGAGATACATGTAGAGTTGTGTTTTGAGAACGTGTTTGCCACAAGCAATTGCCACTGTGCCACGCAAATGAACGGGAGGCCAGCGGTAAGCCAGTGGTCAGGCGAGAGGGGACGATTTTGCAATTTTTGCCGCTGTTTCCCCCCTCAATATCTCCCGACATAACGATCGTAAAACATCCAGCAAATTCGCATTTTACAGTTTGTCTCAAGACCAATAAGACGATACCAAATGCGTCCCAAACATTGTAATCCTTTATTTTCTATTCATATTTCT